>BMAT01005457.1:24467-60876 GCA_019649035.1 Elysia marginata | reverse complement strand
TACAATACTACAAATTTGTTTACATTTGGGCTGGATGGCCTGGTACTGAGAACGTCTCGGTCGTAGGCAAGGCCGTCGAATTACAAACCAAAAAAACATAGTGTGAGCACATAATCACAATGACCCCTGAATCTCAACAGGACTTGTACATAATGCGATATGATTGTCAATTTGTCCTTACCACTCTTTAAAAAAAAAACAGAAAAAAAATAGATAGAGCACTTTGTTCGTTGAGGCTTTTTCCGGGTGGAGGTGAGTTGTAGCCTAATCTTCCATACTTCCTCATTTAATATTCAACGGAGCTTTCCATCTCTCCCCCCCCCCTCTCTATCTCTATCTCTTGTCCATGTCAACGAAAGCCACTCAGTGTCTGAGTTAAAACCAATTCGGCTTGCGTTGCAGAGTAGCACAATTCTTGAGTAACCTATACACGCTCACACTTGTTTGATGGTTCGATCAAATATGATTGATACAAACCTTTTCCACCGACTTTTTTTTAAATCATGTACGGGCGCTGTAGAGGGTAAAATCTGAATTCAAACATTTGACGGATTTATCTTTATTTGTGGGTTTGGTTTTTTTTTTTTTGTCAACCATTTAACTGTTTAAGCTTTTTCCCGCACAGCATTACTTTTTTTCTCATTTGTTGCGCGGTAGAAAATCTCGACGTTTTGCATCACCATGGCTTCATCAAAGGCTGGACCAAAAATTTACTCAAGAGTTGAGTGCAGTGTGCCAGAGTTGTTCTGATCAAGTAGGGCTGTAGTAAAAAGTAAATAACATAGTTTTGTGACTGAGATTATAAAAAAAAACCATGCCTATGACGTTCTTCTGCTGAAATTCGGGGAGTCGTGCAAGGATGCTATAAAAGGAGAAATGAAAAAGAAAATTAACTCAACGCGGACGAATTTTCAAATGTTTTTCAAGAAGTAAGACAATTCTCGAAAGGCTGGGGCTCGTGCAGATGATAGATTCGAGTATTCGTTGTAGTTTTTTACGCTATTATATTCATACATGGTCGAAAAATTGCACGTCTTCATTGCAATATAACCAATGGCTTCAGGAAAAAAATGACGCTCTTAAACTTAAGGTTTTCCAATTATAATTATTCTGCCTTGCCAAAATTCGAAGCGTTATTGAATGTCTGTCAGTAGGAGATGGCACTGAGCATAGGCCTAATTGTATTGTAGTTACTTATAAAAGCTCATCAAACGAACTGCCTTTCATTCGCAAAAAGTCTTAGAAGTTATTTAGTTTAGCTCATCTAATGATTTACAATGTCTAAAATCTTGGCGCTTCAAAAACAAACAATTTGTTTGGTTTTTTTCCCACCTGTATGCTAATGCTAGAGCCAAATCTGTTCGTCCGTCCATTACCAACTCTTGACACAAACTGATGTTTGCATGCAAAAACAAAACAAATAAAAACTTACAGCACATGTCGAATTGTCTTTTTTTGTTTAAAAATATTCAACAAAGAAGTTTGATCGTACACGGGCCGCTTAATACTTGAATCTGAACACTTCCACGGACTCAGTTTGAGCCAAGGATAACCAACAAATTACACACATTAGTGTCCCACAACTCATTCTAGGCGTCCCAATGCAAGTCCAACAACCCAACCTGAACACACCATCTCGCCCCCATAGATGTGTTTCCAATGTTTGTATCTTAGTACCATAAGAGACTGTAGTTTTACTTGTGGAAAAAAGGGTTATCAATATTACAAACCCAGTTTTGAAAAAGTAATTTAAAAGTTTTTGCATTATTTCGTTATCATCAGTTAAATTCTATTCCACTTAAGCCTATGCCGGTCTGCTTGCGACAGATTGCTTTTAACTCATGTCATACAAAAAAGAAAACATAACGTGTATGAATATTCGTTTACATCTTCGGTTGTTCGACCACTTAATAAACTGACCTTAGTTCATACCTTAGGTTTTCTAGTGAGTAGTAACAGTTGTACGTATGTATTTATGGGCTAAAAAGAAAGCAAAACTACATTATCAGCACATAAAGAGCACACGGGTAGGCTTCGAATTATTAGGCTAGCAAATCCAAGTTCTTCAGTCTTATAGAGATCGCCGAGTGCGCAGACCACTTTCTGAAGACTCACAAGCAGGGAACCTTGAAAAGGCCGCTCTGATTTTTTTTCTCCACGCCCAAGATCTGGATCTGTCTCTGAGGTAGTTAAAAATTAACTAAGACACTTAGAGGTATTTGTGTTTGGCGAAAAGATTTAAATTTGGATTTTTGGGATTTCAGCACCCAAGCAGTCCCATAAATATATTTATGCCCCTGAGCATAATCGATTACCAGCTCTTTGACAAGACCATCTAGTTAAACATCATTGCAGTTGGCCTATGTATTAAACTTTGAAAGTATGAATGATAATCTTAGCGACCTAAGATTTCCACAAGAGACCCTACACTAGAATAGGACTTGGAACTAATTGATGTTGAAGGTTATATGTAATGGCTGGATTTTCGCACCTGGTTTCCACTGATTTGAATAAGAAATTACTCTTTATTACCCTTTATTTCGTAAGTAATGTTTGTTATAAAAACATAATGCATATCTCAATGCACAGCGCCCTTAAGTTGTAAAAATCAGATCCAATGTTTTCCATAAAGTTTAGGCTTAGGTAGGGTGGCACCACTATGTGGAAATCCTTCTTCTGTGACAACTTTGAATTGTTTAAACACTGATTTACAAGGTTTTTACCTCTTTCACTCCAAAAGGAAGTAATCTATAGATTGAGGTATCATATGAACGGATTGTAAAAAGGTCTGAATTGAAGCGTTGATCTCGGATATTTTTATACACGATTTGCACCATCGGTAGCTTACTCAAAAAAAAAATACTCCTGGGATGAAATGGAGGGCAACCAGTGCATTAGAGGCTTTCTGCACAGAATTATCTGCATTATAATGCGTGTGGCACGCAAGTACTTCTTAACAATTGTAACAGTTTGAATTTCTAGGCGAACTTTTCTATCATGTCTCCATGGTATAGACCGTAGTGTTATTTTTCGCTTTTATTGGCTCTAGTCTAACTTGGCCTGGCTCGTTTTTACTTAATTCACAGATTCGCAGCCACAGACTCACACCATGCCCTCACTACAGTTCCTCGGCAGGAAGTGGGGCATCTCCAGTGATGATTTTGTCTTCTCCAGCATTGCAGAATTGCTGCTTCAGGTTACATGGTGAGCAAAGATAAATGCTTGGTAACCTTATGAATCAGTAATGGCCATCACGATTTTCGTATCAAAGTGCCTCTTTATCTCATATGCAACAATTGTTCTTCATTACTGTTGATTTCATCAGTAATGTTTGTCATGATTAAAACTGCACATGACCCTTTACTTCTAAAAATTAGATTATTGTATAATATAATACTATGTAAGCCTAGCTATTGTGGCACTACAGAGTGGGAAATTATTCTTCCTTGGTCACCATTCTTTTTATACTCGATATACCTAGGTGATTGTCCAGTGTGGAAATATGGACACATATATAGCAAAGATTGGCTATGTGAATAGTCCAAAGCTAAATTTGTGAGAGTGAAAATTTTCAAGTAAAAAAATGTACTGAAGTACTGAGGCCATTTGTCTATAGATATGTGATTAATCAAGCCTTTTTCAATGTAAGCCTAAGTTCAAAGCTTTTAGGCAGAAATTCCACACTGGGGTGCCACTGTTTAAATTAGAAATTACTCTTCATGACCCTTATTTCGTCAGTAATGTTTGTTAAAATTTTAAAAAATACGCCTCTTAATTTCTCATTGCCTAGGACCTTTAATATCTAAAAATCAGATAGGCTACAATTTGTTCCATGAAGTTTAGGCGTAGCTAGGGTGGCAGCACTATTGAAAAAATTCATCCGGCTTTTCATTTATGAGAAAATGACAACCAGCCTTAATTAAATCCTGTAGATTAGGGTCTATGCTGACATAGCGTTTCTGGGATACTTTCTAAAAAGAAAATCCTTTTCTCTACAGGATTGGGGCACTTGCAACAAGCTTTATTATCTACCAAGATAAAATTGAGGGATGTGACGAGGAGAACCACAAAAAGAATTTCTACTTCGGTACTCTGGTTCTGGACATTGCAGATTTCGCCATTACATCTGCAATACTTTGTATCAGTATGAGGGTAATAGATTATTACAAATTTTTATTAATTTTTAACAAAAGCTTCTGCTTCATTTCTTAAAAAGCATGTCTTAGCTTTGCAATATTAATCGGAACTTATATTGTAATTACAAGCTCTGAGATTTCTGTTTAATTCATGATCCAGCTTAAGCTGTGTAGGTTGCGTAAAATCATGTAGTAGTTTTTATAAGCTTTGTAAATTTTGTTCTTTTGGATAATCAGCGCAGAAAATGTTTTTTAGCAGAGCAGAAGCAATACTTTTAACTCTAATGGTGTAATGATAGTCAATTAAATAATACTTTAGCGAAGGATTTCCACACAGGGGTGCCACCCTAGCTAAAACAAAACTTCATGGTACATCCATTCTGATTTTTAAAAGTAAATGGTCCTTGCAGTAAGAGGCATTATATTTAATTCCAACAAACATTACTACCGCAGTAAGAGAGTAGTTGAAGAGTAATTCCTAGATAAAATAAACATTGGCACCCCTGCGTGTGAAAATACTACCAACTACATGTATAGTATTTTATCTCTCTGTTAGCAAGTCTGATACAGCTTTGATCAATATCCATAGTGAAATGCTTTTGGTTGAATATTTTCCACCTTATAGACAATTAACATATATGGAAGTAAATGAGGCATATTCTAAAAATGTGCAGAATTATTGGGATCTATCATTCAGTATTATTCATTATTTATGAATACATTGTACCGTACTTAAGTATGAATTTTTTCTAGCAATTCTCCTTCCCCCCAAACAAAAAAACCCCCTTAACTTTTTCCCCAGGGGTCAATCAAGAGTATGTGGCCGCGTAGACACATAGCTTGGTGCCTGACCATCAAACTTATAGTCTACATTGCTGGGGTGGTGTGGATCTGTTTATCCTCCTACTGGGTCTTTTTCCAGTTGTCGTTCTGTGGTCAAACACTAAAGTGGATTGTCCGAGGTGCTCTCCTTTGGTCATGGCTTATCCGCGTTCTTAAACTTTACGGAGCAATTGTAATTTTCTCTCCTCCATACTGGCCCAATGTATCTGATGAGCCGATTAACTTGGGCATGGTATATGCAAAACTTGCTGTTTATGGACATAAAGTTGTTGAACTTTTTTGGGAGAAAAGGTCAGTTTTCCTTGAATGGTTGAGTGAAATCTGTTGAAAGAAATTGATGAATTAGATAACAAATTTTCAGAACATACATAGGAATTTTATGCTTAAAATACTAAACCCATTATTTAGTTTGCTAGAAACTGATACAGACCAGATGTTGTTTGTGAGTTTTACAAACATCAAAAAGGGACTTTTCCATTCCCTGATGCAGCATTGTTTAATTCTAAATGGAAAATAGATGTCTATTTTTTTTGGTTAGAGAGCGCTGAGCAAGCTGGATCTAAAAAGTTGAAAATTGAGATTAATGGGATGAAATCTTCTGATTTTTCTCTTCAGCATGTTGGTTTGTAGCTTTGCCTTAAACCTTAAAATTCCAATGTTTGTGAGAATTCTATACTAGGTTTCAGTATTTTATCTTAGTACAATAAGATTAAGAGACTCTAGATTTATTTGTCGAAAAAAGGGTTATCAAAATTACAAACCCAGTTTTGAAATAGTAATTTAAAAGATTTTGCATTATTTTGTTATCATCAGTTAAATTCTATTCCACTTAAGCTACAGTTAAATTCTATTCTACTTACGTAAATTGTTTCATGGTAAAGAAAAAATATCACAAACTTATACTTAGCAACAGAGTTGTGTTAATGTTAATATCATTGTAGTTGTACTGTTTTTTTTTTTGAGAGCAAGCAAGATTTTCTCATGTTTTTTGGACACTGGTGACCACCATGATACTTTCAAAGACGTCGGAAGTATTGCAGCGGACTACTTTGTAAGCATTATGTCTTTCTGAAAATATGGCTGGAAAACGAGATTTTGTTAAAATTAAATTTTTAATTCATAATTAGGGTTTATGAACTATATGAAATTTTTTTTTTATTTTTAAAATTATTTTGACTATTTTTCTAGTGTTATAGAACATTTTAGTATTTTACAAGCAGAGCATGTTCAAGCACTTTAATTTGAGCCGTATTAATTATTATTAATAATTTATAATGGTATTGGGAATGAGAATAGAGCCCAAGACTATCGTTCTTGCTTGCAAGCAAACGTACTTCAAAGAGGCGTTTGCCAACAGGAACGATAATTTGCGCTCTAATCTCATTCCCTATATGGTGATTTTGAAATTCTATAATAGGATATGGATATTATCAAAATATTCAAACCTATATAAATTTATGTTGTTCCTGTTTTCTTAAAATTAAAGGGACAATAACGAAGTACAAAATTGAGGGTGATATTAGTGTGTTAATACCAAAAGGAGATTTTAGAGGGTTTTTCTTTAAACAAATTCGATGTAAAAATAGATACATAATATTGTTCAAAATCCAATGTCTTAAAAAGACAGCAAAAAAAAAAAAATAAATATATTTATTCTAATGTGTATTTTACTGAAATATTATTAAGGAAATAAAAGTGTTTCTGTTATTAATGATATAATTATAGTAGAATCCTTTAACATGTAAAAATATACACCAATATCATACTATTTGTATTTTATTCTGATTTTATGTGCTCTGCTTTTAATATACCCATTATTTTCTATCAGATTTTTCTTTTTTATTTCAACTGTATGGTTTTCTTAAAATTAAAGTTGTAGGCCTACTATTTGTGCTTTTTGTTTTTCAAATATGCAAAAAACGCACATTTTTAAAAAGAAAATTATGGTTTCCACATATTGCCAGTATTTAGCTCTAAGGAGGGCATTTTCAAGAAATCAACAGCTTATAAAATTTTAACTAGTTACTAGGCGTAATTTTATTAAAAATTTATAAAGAACTGGCAATTTTTTGGTCAACTATGACAAACCTGTAATGAAAAAAACATTGATGTACTTAGTGAAATGTCTTTGTGACTTTTGCTTGTAAATATTAAAATATTATGTCATGCTTTGGAAAAAAAAACCCTAATCATCAATAATGGCCTACAGGTAGTTGTAACCTTTTTCTAACAAATTCCTTGGATGGGGACTGAAGTTTATGGAAACATCTAGGACAGCAGTTGTAGTCTATTAGTTGTTTTTCGAAGACCTAATTACAGACTGAAAAAAAGCTTCAAATTTTATTTGACTAGGTCTGTGTGTGGGTATCAAACCAATTTGAACAAAACATATCAAGATCGTTGGTAGTGTATTGGAGATTGTGACAAATCAATTGCCTTTAGTTATTGAGTGTACTTTATCGTGTGCAGGATGTGGACTTGGTTCAATCGGATGTTGTCGCTGGTTTAGTGCTCCTGCTTAACGAGCAGGTGAGAAAAGATGCAGGAACCACTACAACTAGCAACCGAATGTATAATCGATGGAGCCGGGCTAACACAAACGAGTCAAGTTCCTCCCAACCCAGTGAATGGATGACGGTAAACCATCACTTTCTATTTTTTTCTGATTTAAAAAATTTCAATAGCTCATTGGGTCTTGCTTTGAGTTCAGACTAAATGACTGTTACTGTTATTGTTATGCTTTATAAAATTTTGACAATTTTATGAAGACACTGTCCACACCCTTAATAAGAAAAACAAATTTACATAATATTCAAATATAAGTATCGACGAAAATGATAACAGCAACTACAATAAGTACAGTCTATTTCACTTATTTCCAACTCTGAGAGAAGAAATTAACTTTGAATTATTTGGAATTTGAATTGAAATGACGCATAAAGAAAAGGGGAAAAACTTTGAAATTTTTCTATTGGAGCATAGTGTTAATAAAATTTTACAAGGGTAAAAATGACTTTACTTGGGTTGATTCAAAGTACTAGTGAGTTTGATAATTTTGTTACCTCTGCCATGTTTTGTGATAACAATTGCTCTCTTCAGGGTCATCAACCTGAGTTAAATTCTAAGCTTTTCTGCCTTCCTCACGCCACAAACACTAGAGATTTTGGGTTAGACAAGATGATGACAGACAGGCTGAAACCCTGAGTTTAGCAAATGGTTATTAACTCATGCCGCATACATGGGCAGGATACGACCGTTCTCTCATCTTGAAATTTGATAATGAAGGCGCTAGACAATGAGACAAGGTGATAAAAAGTTTGCTAAGCTAGAGCTAACCCTGTCTTGAACTATACTACTGTTAAAACCCCAAACATGGTAGTCATTCGGTGTTGACAAAACCACTCCCTCCCTCCATTCAAGTAAGCAGTCATTGACCATCCCAACTGTCTCCTGATCACCCTTCTGTCTTTTGTTTTGGATAAATCAGATTTAAACAATCTTTTGCTTTGATTGATCTGATCATTTCATTAACCAAAAAAAAAGGAAATATTCTGCAAAATTATCAAGATAGAAAATATTTAAAGTTGACTTCACTCATTTTGCATCAACTTTTTGGCAGGTGGCAGAACACATAGGCCCTATAGTCATGCTGGCTTCGTAACTTTCAATTTTGTTAGCCTTTCAACTTCACATTAACTTTTTGTTTTAGTTCGAAAATATGAGCTTCCCGTTTATAGATGATCAAACATGTTCTTCTTGGGTTAAATCCTGCATCAAATAGACAAATAGATTAGTTCTAGATTCACGCTTTAGATTTATCTTACATCAGCAATTTGGGACAGTTGATTGCCACACGCCTGCTGCACGCCTAAACACAATAAGCCAGCCTGCAACATGTGTTGCATAGAAATAAAGGGTGAAAGAGGTACCGGTATAGACCTACAGGTGAGACTAGGACAAGAGGGTAGCAAATAAACAGTAAGAGGGAGAAAGGAAGAGGGGGGGGGGGGGGGAGACAAAGGCAAAATTACACGGAGATAAGGTAACATAATTATTAAGACCTAGGCCAGGATAAAAACCAAGACTGTCAGATACAGTGATGTACATACAGGGAGAAACTGAAGATAGAGAGATAGAGTGATAGATAGAGAGAGGTGGACTATGATAAAGAGGAGAGAGATGCATAAGGTGCCAACAGAGAGTAAAAAAAAAGAGATTGAGATGTATTATCCTATATATCTAGAACAATGTAATCTTGCTATAGAAACTCATGATTTAGGACTGAAAGAAAAGGTAAGAGAGGGAGCAACAGCAGACATGAAGTAAAGATGGAGCGAAAGAGAGGGAAAAAAAAGAAAGGGGTTGGTGGCATAGAAAAGGACTAGGTTTCAAATGATGAAAAAAGGTAAAAGAGAGCAAAAAAAGACAAGAGGTTTTGGGGGAAAATGCAAAGACATAATCAGGTAGAGAAAGGATAAGCCTGTGGAAAGAACAAAACAAACAGATGGAGAATAAGAAAGAACTAAATTGGTACGGTAGCGAGTCCCTTTTTACATTTTTTACCCAAACTTGTAAAATTTAACTTAAGTTAAACGAGTGAGACCGTCTCAGTCGTTCAGTGAGAGAGCAATCTATGCAACTTGCTAAGCATTTACTTTAGTGGCAGGCAGAAGAACACACAGCAAGACTGAGAAAGAGATAGGGAAGCTGTGGCTTCATGACATCATTTTTGTGATTAGCTCAAGAGAGGCTCTTGTTTGGGGAGCCAACTGAGTAAATGGGCCCAGCAAAACACTATTTTGCTTTGCCAAGATCAAGATCTGTTGTAATTATCTATATCTTAGTCAAGATAACTATTGCTGTAGAAATTCATGATTTGGGGCTAAAAGCAGGGATGGATATTCTAAGGATTTATCACAAACTCACGATTTTTTTCCAATTTGAACAAAAAAAAATCTTAATCTGAATATACATTACTCATTTGAGAAAAATAATTTTTGGTAGTAAATTCCTTACCCAAAAGCAAATCTTACTGCTGTGTAGACTTTACTTGTACTGTTTATGTGAATTGCATCAATGTTGTGTATTGCATGCACTGACCTCAGGATTTTTTTTCACAAGTAGTACCCTCACCTGTAAAAGAGAAGGCGAGAGAGTCGGACAGTAAGGACACAGCAAAAGAGAGATGGAAAGGGGGGGCGTAGGCCTGTAGAAGTGGAGAGGGAAAAGGAAGAATAGAGAAAAGATAGAGAGAGCAAAAGAAAAATGTAGGCCTATATAAAGGCATTGTGTGAAACTGAAGACATAAGACGGGAAAAGATATGCCTGCAGAAAGAGCAATACAAATTGGATGTAGATAAATAGACAAAACGTATTAGGACAAAAAGAAAGAAAACTTTTAAATCAATAGTTTTTCTATTCTTATACAGTGAAACCCCACAATCGAGACAACCCCTCTTATGTGACTATGAATTTGAGGCATATCCGCTTGCATGTGTATAGTATTTTAACCCCTTAAGACCACCATTTTATGAGGCCTGTTTTTACCATTTTTCTAGGTCTTTATTCAGGGATTCTTCTATACTGTTTTTTTTAAGCTAAATCCAAAAAATTGTGAGCAATGATAATAATAATAATAATAATAATAATAGTAATAATAATAATAATAGTGATACTAATAATAATAATGATACTAATACTAACAATTATACGAACGATGATAATAATAATAATGATAAGAGGGATAGTTATAACTAGGCCTATGATAATAGTGATAATAAGTGATGATGATAATAATGATGATAATGATGATAATGAAGATAATGATGATAATGAAGATAATGATGATAATAAAGATAATAATAATAATAATGATAATAATAATATCAATAATGATAATAAGAATAAAAATGATAATGATACTAATAATGTCTTTGATGATAATTATAATGAAAGTAATAGCCTAATTATAATAATTATAACAGTAATCACAATAAAAATAATATAAATGGTAAGTAACAATAATTATAATAATAATAAAAAAAATCATTATGGTAAAAGTAATTGACATACAATAATGATGAAAAATCTATGTGGATTACCTCAGTACTTAACACGTGGTTTTATTCTGCCTCCAGCTCTCCAACTTGGCTTACTACATGCGTTATGCTATTGCCTGCTATGGGAGCTGTGTCTATGTCGCTAAAAACCCATTTAGTGGTCCGTGTCGGATTTGCTGTCGTAGCAGGTTTGTCCAAGCATCAGTAATTTTGATTCCTTTTTTGTCCTTCTGATCATTCTAGACCTATGCTACATCTAAAAACCATTTTCATGTATGGGTGAGCCTGACATGGTAAATCAGGTACAAGTTCAAAATTTGATTTGTAGCCCCAGGTGTCTTAGCAGTCTTTCTTGGACACCTAGAATGTTAATGTACTTTTGATGTAGCGGTCACCAACTCATCACCCACTAGTCACCCACTGGTCTTTGTGTTGAGCAATGGATCTCAGGCAGTCGAGATAGCGACTGGTTTTTTGTTACAGTTTGGTGTTAGCCGGTTGTGTAAGAAGTTACATATTTTTGTTAGAATAACAGTAAATGTTGTCAACAATTGTCCTTGAATTAGTCACTTTCATTATTGAAATATCCAACCATTGCCTTATTTGAAGGAATATCATTATCTCAATCTTTGGCCTTAGGAGCCAACAGCTTTTAGAAAGCTTTATGGATGATTTTTTTTTGGGCACTTGTTAAAAACAAATTTATTTTCCAAGAAGTCTGAGTTAATAGCATCATCTAAAGTTTTATTTACTTCATGAGAGTAAAAGAAAACAATGGTTCTCAATCCTGTTTTATTATCAAAGCAGATTGAAAACAAAAAGCTATCAAATATCACATTTGTCCTGAAAGACGGCCTTAATTCATAACTTTTGAGCAGCTTCTCGTTGTCCTTGTTTGGCTGAAATCTATTCTCAAAGAAAACTTTTGTAATAAATTCGTTTTTTTTTCCTACATGACACAACACTGCAAATGCTACTAAGGAAAAACAACTGTTTTATTTGAACCAAACCATAACAAATCTGTTCTAGGTGTTGTACTGGCCAGCGACCAAATGCAGTCAATGTGGGATATGATGACTGTTGGCAGAGTAACATGGAGGCCATAAAAAACTGGACAAATCTTAAAGATGAGCACATTATCTACTACAGTTTGTATAATCAGGTAAGCAGTTCTATTATTCTGAAAAGTTCTGCTTGATGTTTTCTTTTGTCTAGTTTTATTCTCCTACCTAATTTAAATTGTGCTAAAGTCAGTAACTAAGTAAATTCTCAAGCATATATAATTTTCCACATAAAATGAAAGTGAAATTGGTACTATGTGCACAAGTTCACGATTTTTTTATGGCATAGCATGGGCACAAAGATACAGCATGATCTGGTTACAGTGGAACTCCTGAAGTAAGACCTTGAAAATTTTTGGTAAAAACAGATTTTATAAGAGGAGGGGTCTTTGTTCAGAGGTTAAATACTATACCCAAAAAAGCTGATGTTCTCAATTTAGTCTTATAAGAGGGGAGGTCTTTATTGAGAGGTTCCACTGTATCTCTGTATCATTTTTTTACAATTTCTAGTGGGTTTTGACTGAATAAAAATTTTGAGAAAAGAAATCGACAGACCAAACTCAACTATTCAGTTTTAACCAGCTTAAATGATTGGCAGAACATGGATGTCATTTAAATGTTCAGGGTTGTTGATTTACATGATGAATTGTTGAAAACTCTGTACTAAAAACAATGCCTATAAATCTAAATCCTAAGTAATGGCATGCTTAACAATCAACAAATTGTTGTTAATACTGTGGGTTGAAATTACTTTCTAGTCAATTTCACTTTCTACACAATTGCTGACCTGTTTCTCAGTTGAAATTTTTTGCAACTTTTGCAACTTTTCAGAGTGACGAAACTCCATTCTTTGTCACTGTGGACCCTCATAAGAATGCAGTCGTGATTGCTGTGAGAGGAAATTGGTCTTCAGAGGCAAGTGTTTCTCAATTAGATCACTTAAAAAAACTCAAACTTGTTGATCAGAGGAATATCTTGGAAGGCAATGTGGCCATTACTAATAACTGACAAAAAGCATTTATGTGATTTTGGCTCAAAATCTATATCACCTGTGCATTTTGGAATTCCATCTTCAGCTTTCCTGCAAACATGAAAGCTTAAAAATCCACAGAATGCGAATAAATTAGTATGCTGTCTAAAAATCGGTTCATAATCTTGTTGAAAGAAAATGAAAAACTACCATGATTTGGCTACAGCTTAGCTCAGTGATGCCTTTTGTCAGTTCACCTTAGATTAGCCAAACCTTGTAAAGTCTCTAAAATTTGTGTCACAGATCCAAGCTTAGTCTCAAAGGATACGAGCAGGCCTTACCTCTTGACTAGCACATATAAGACTTGTAATTGAATGAACTATCCTAAAATTACAAAATGGTACAGTTACTAAGTTGTTTTCCCCACATTGATTACCAAAGTGTTGCAGTTACCTTATTTCATTAGTTCTGTGGATATATTGAAGCTCAAGTCTTTTTTTTTTAGAACAGTATGACATTCTTAAGATTCATAAGCAGTAAAACACAAGTGCTTATGCACGTTTTGTAAAAAATGAGTTTACTGTCTTGATTTATTTTCTACATCATCTTTTGAGATCTTGTGCTTCTTAAGAAGCTGTTTACATCAGTGTGTACTCACATAAGTTCTTTTAATAATTTACTTGCAAAAAGTAAAAATTGTTTTCAAGTTAGGCTTACTTTCATATCTTTGTGTTTGTGCATATTTTAAGGATGGCTTTGCGGACTTTGGAGGCAGGGGATCAAGAATTCATGTCCCAAACATGGACAACACTTACTGCCACCCTGTGATGGTGGAAAGAGCACTCGATGTCCAAGAGAAATTGACCAACATGGAGATCCTTCAAGTGGCCTTCAATAGGCTAAATAACGTAATGAGCAAATCTTCAATAGACTAAATAGCATAAGGCTAAATGACACATTAAGCAAATTTTGAATAGGCTAAATTGCATAAGGCTAAATGACACAATAAGCAAATCTTCAATATGCTAAACAGCAAAATGAAAATTTTGAACAAACTTAATAACATATGAAACAAACCTTCAACAAGCTTAATAACATAATAGACCTTCAGTAGGCTAAATAAAGTAGGTAAAAATCTTCAGCAGGCTAAAGAACTCTATGAAGATATCTTGAATAGGCTTAAATAATGTAATTAAAATACATTTAACAGGCCAAATCGATTAAAGAATGTTTCAACTATATAAATACGTTATATAAAATAATCATCTCAAATGTAGGGGAAGATAGAATACAACTAGCATAAGCTTAGTGAGATGTGAAACTGAGCGAGAGAGAGGGAAAACTGAAGCCTGATAACACCAATTGTGTGATTGTCCTACACACATGGAGACACAGACACAGAGGGAGACAGACAGACAGAGACAAAGACAGACAGACACACACACACACAGAGACAGACAGAGGGAGAGAGATAGAGACAGACACACACACAGACAGAGACACACACAGGCAGAGAGACAGATGGAGAGAGACATACAAAGACAAAAAAAAACACACACACACACTCACAGACAGAGAGAGACTGGGGAGGAAGGAGAGAGAGGGAAGTAGAGCATGTCTCTCAATGTTATTGTATAATCATTGATGCAAAATTATTTTTAAAAAAGTTGTCTGCTGACTAAGGAGCCAACTTAGTGTAACAGCGGGTCTAGCGAATTGGGATTCAAAAGTTGTAGGCCTACAACCATAGATCTATTTCTACACCTGTCAAGATAATCTTGCATTAGAAACTCAGATTTGGGGCAAAAGAGAAGGTAAGACAAGAGAGAAAGAAACAGATAGGAAAGACAGAGAAGGGAGGGGTAGAGGTATAGAAATAGACTAGGATACAAAGGAAGAGAAAAAAGGGTTTAGTATAAGAGAGATAAAAAAAATAAATAAATAAAAAGGCGTTGAATGATAATCTAGAAAGAATGAGACAGGCAAAAAGATAAGCCTGAGGAAAGAACAAGAAAAATGTGATATAGATAAATGGATAAAACATATGAGGACAAAAAGAAAGGGAACTTTTAACTGGTGGTGAGTTTTTTCTTACATTGTTTACTGAGCCTGCAGAGTTACGGGTATTTTACAAGTAGATTAGGTAACATAAAAAACAAACCTTCAATAGGTTTAATACGTAATGAACATGCCTTCAAACTAAATGTCTCCCTCTCAAGGGCAAGCCAAATGAGTCGGATGTCGAATTTTCAGCTTCAAAAGTTTTAGTCGAGACATTTTTCCAGGCATCACCAAACATATCGAATTCCATGAAATTATCAGTGTTTTGTTAAAAGATCAAAATCATGTTGATGAGAAGAGGAAAAAGGCTTTTAAATGGCACTTTCTGAATAACAAAATTTCAGACTTAATTACCGTGGACGCGTGACAAGTTACTTAATGAACAAATTTTCAACAGGCTAAATATAATAAACCATCAATAGGTTAGTTAGGCCCTGCAGTCACAACACCATAGTAAATTTAGAGGCCCGTCGAAATCATTTTAGTTAGACGTACCTCTCGGTATGCACAAGCAGCTACTAGCGCTAAGCACAACGTAAAGTGCCGACTTACTAAATTGAACTTGCATGGCCTCAAACGGTCGTGTAACTCGCGACAAAGCTATGTAAACAAGCAACGGCGACTGATGTGGCTCGATCATTGAAGTCCATGGGCTCGATACAGCGGTGGGCTGTTAGTCTCAGACAAGAAAGATTCTTCCGTGGTAAAAAAAAGCTCAACCATATTGACAGCCTTAATTATAACAACTTAATGGAAAACAGTTGATAAATAAACAATGGTCAGAATAATCAGCGATGTCCTGAATAGACTAGTTAAAGTAACAAAGAAAAATGAACAAACAGCTGCAAAAAAACTGTAGGCAAAGTTGATCGGCTCGTCATTCAACTTTAGAGAAAAAAATGACAGGTTTGCCGCCCCCGAAGTAAGAAGGCTCTTTTGCATGTCAATGTTAGATCAGGCTCTAGCCAGGGGGATGTAAATTTCTCGTGCCAACATGAGGCTGGCATCGGGCGTTACGGTCTACAACACGAGCGCCAAGCTGATGAACCATGGAAACGAAAGGGAAAAGTAACAGGAACTGATTTTGCGCATGTGTGATGGCTCTTGCGCCCTGTAATGAAGATAAGTCTGTAATAGCTAGATGGCGGGCCTGCATGACTGTTTTGCATGCGGCGTAGAGCCTGACTTTAAACACCGGCTAGCTAATTTGCAACTAAGCTAACGTCAGACGTATGTTACTACAGTGTTGTGACTACAGGCCTAGAACCTTCAGACTTATCAGAAACGAGATTACCTTCTTAAAATGAATTTGATTTTATTCTTTGTAACAAGATGAGAAGCCTTAAAATTTGATTTTAAAATGTCTTGAAACGAGTCCAAAAAAGTTTTCACAAATTTGAATGTGGAAAGTTTTTACTTTTACTGTTTTTATTACAAAGAAAAAATTCTTTAGATTATAATTCCAAGCAGCTTTAAGAAATTTGGAGCCCATTAAAACATTTGTGTACCATCACCTTTCAATGTGAATTTGCAGCATCAACTCATACCTCGTAACCAGTCCAAATGAGTCCAAGGTGACTAGTTTTGCATCACAAGGCATTAATATTTTGAGCTCTCCATTCTCATTCTCTTAGCTTTTGAATCTTAAATTGCATGAATTTATTACAACTTAGTGCAAAGATACTAGGGCTCCTTTTGATTTAAACTATATTGCAAAACAAAACTGGGTAGCTTGTGATGAGTATACTTTAGCTGGTGTTTTTTTTTACAGGGGGAAGCTAAACTTGTGATAACAGGCCATAGTCTTGGTTCTGGTGTTGCATCTATTTTAGCAATTCTGTTGAAGCAAGAATACCCAAACCTGGTTTGCTATGCCTTTTCACCCATGCGTTGCTCTGTGAGGTAATGGTGGAATTGCTTAATCAAGGAAAGTTAATAGCAGATTTGTTAATGTTGAATAGTCCTTCATCAAAATATAAACTTGCCAAGATTTTCTCTTAAAATTCATTATGGTACACTCAAAAGTATCTTGTGAGGAGATTAAAAAATGTCTAAGCTTTTCATATTTCTTAAAAATCTGCCCTAAGAGAAAAAAAAATGGCTATTTTTTTTAGAAATTCAAGTTTGCATTTTGATTTTGGTCAGTCCTTTGGTTATGTCAATCCCAGGCAGTCTCCTTCCATCCATACGTATAGATGACATTTACGTTATTAATTTCGCTTAAGTCATAAACAAAGGTTTTTGGATGTCAGTGACATTAAAAATAAGTGTGGCACAATCCCTACTCAAAGCAGTCATGTAAGGTCATTACCAATATGGATATAGCAAGTATGGTAGTATCGTGCCACTTCTCAACTTCATCATAGTCATTTTAATATATACCAGCCTGAGCATAAATTTGTTCAGCTGTTTTTGAGCCAAATAATCATCCTTATCCTTGCTATGGCAATTTTAGTTGTAATGACCAACGATTTCACCATCATTTGACAAGGGTTTTATCATCCCATCATCATGTACTGCTTGGTTGCCATTACTGTTTTTGTTACGATACATTTCCCAGATATATTCAATGGCATCATCCACAAACCTCATCATCGGTTTATGACATTCATTATTTTATTATCATTAACATCATTATGGACATCGCCATAATTAGCGTTTAATCATCATCATCATCATCCATCTCATCACCATTATCATACCCATCATAATCATCATTATCATTTTAGTTACGGTGGCTGAAAATCATCAAGACCATCATTGTCACTATTGTAAATATAATTTTAGATGGTCCAACTTGTTCCGTAAATGTATAGTGATTCTTTAATACTACCACCACAGGTATTACCATTGTTAGGGTTATCACATGTGAATAATGTTAGAATTATGATATTAATTTACTAAAATTACCATCGTTGCTTTGGACTATACCTATTGTTTGTATTATTTTTATTATTAATATTATAATGGTCATCATAATTTCTTTTGTTAATGTTAGCATTGGAATGACCCATTGTGTAATGTAACAGCAATGGTTGTTGTATAATAAGTTTTATTTGTAAAAAAAAAAAGAAAGAAAAATAAAAAAATAGAAAAAAGGGTGGCATTTTATAAATTCCACTTAATATTTTTATCTATTTTTTAGATGAAATTTTCCAAGGGTTATTGATAAGATTTCTGCATTTTACCTTTTGCACCCTCCAGTCCAAATTTAGCTCATTATACTGAAAACTTTATCTGCTCGGCAACGCTTGGCTCAGACATGATAGCTAGGACAAACACGTACACTCTCACTCAACTCAAGCTGGATGTCATGCGAGCTTTGATGGAAACTGACATGCCAAAGGTTTGTCTCAATGTAGAACTTTTTAAGTGAGCTTTTGGACATTAGATTTTATTTGAATACCAAATATCCTTTGCTAGGAGTAGCTTGTAGTCATACAACTTAGGTGGTCTTTAAGCTCTGAGGATGATTAAAAGTTAATACTTTCTTTACTACATAACTAACTCTGAACAAGCCCATCATTCTTTACAATTTTATTAAAAAACTATGAAATGCTCCTTTTTCTGTTAATATCTAACATTAAACTATTCTTTCAATACAAAACAAAAAATTAGAATAGGAACAGAATGAAAAGAAAAACATTCACAAAGATTTAAATCATGAGTCTGAGAGTATTGTAAATGCAATTCCTATTTCCCAATTGTTGGTCTACCAAGGGCTGGAAAGCAAGTTTAAATTTCCATTCTTTTAAAAATTTTGTCCTAGTACCAAATTCTGGCAACAGGTTGGCTACGCTTCCTGTGTTGTTGGTGCACTTTAGGAAAATCTCGCACCTCGCGACAATCCTTACTGGCTGCCGCACGAGGACAAAGGTATAACGGAGAGGATGACACGCAAAGTATGCAGGTAAAGGACAGCTAATCTTGAAGGTCAACTTATGCTTTAATCCTGTTTAAAGTGTTCTGACTTTTGGAACTGTGAATATAAACTAGGTATTGTCATAAGTGCAGGTTTTTGTTTCATGCCTCAAAGGGACAAAATTATCTATTTTTTTATGTTTGTAACATTTGTAAATAACACATCAGGTTTTATTTCATTTTGTTTCTTAAAGAGTTTTTAAAGATATCAAAAGCTGAAACTTTGCAAGTTTGGAAATTACGAGCATTAAAATGGACTTTTTCAATAATTCAAGGTTTCTAATTTCCATTGACAGGTGTATCACAGGTTAGAGGTATGTACATTTTTGCTATATAACTAAACAAATTTTTCCCATTCAATCGTTTTTAAAAAATAAATATAAAAAGGCCTCATTTGTCTACCATTTTCACTTATCTTTATATTGCCAGGCCCAAAACAAAAACCATCAAATTCATTACTTAATTGAAGTGGAAATTTAAGCAAAGAAATAATTATTTTAAATCTTTCAAGAATTTTTCATGCACATTTTGATGATTTATCTTTTTTTTGCTTCCTCAAATCTCTTATTCATATTTTTGTTTCCTTTTTTCTCACCTTTCTAACAACCTGAACTGGTCTGTTTTAAACTTAGATAACCTTCAATATTTTGTTGGTCTACAATTTTACAAAATGAAAAATAACCCAACTTGTTTTTATACTCGAGAAAAAAGTAACATCACAAAATGAGTCTAATTTTAGAATTTTGACATTCGAAGACAGATTATTTTACTATTAACACCTTATGGCAGTGATAGAATTGTTTTCATATTTTGATGATGATCCAAGTTATTGTATTTGGAAGACCTTGCATCAGTGAAAACTACTCTTTGTAAAAAAAAGTAAAAATATGGGATGAAAATTTTACATTATAACGAACTAAAGATCACTAATTACCTAATTTAATATTCTGTTTGCAGCCATTATCTACATTGTTTTATGTAAAATACATCATCTACTTTCAATAGTATTAATATTACCATAAAGGTTGTCAAATTGACACTTTGACAGTATATACCAATTTTCTCTTTGTAAATATCACTGCAGCTTGACTAACTTTGCAATGCTGTCCACAAATATTCTAATCATCAACCTTTCTCATGGTGTCGTGTGATGCAGGAATCTCTACACAGAGTCGAGACAGACCTTGCTGATGTGGGAAGAGAGCACTGGCCACTTGTAATGCCTGGAACAATTCTGCATCTTGTGAGAGAGGACAACAGGTGGGCTGCCTTTGTTATTTTGTTACTCTTAGCATTATCAATTTGTTTGTAGATGAATGTTTTAACTTCGCACTGTCAGTTTGCTCTAGATTAGAATCTTATTTTTTTGTTATTAACTTGCAATGGTCTCTTTCTCAATGTTAGTCATATGCCAGGGATTGGTAAAAAATAATCCTAAAAATTTGTATACTTAGTCTATGAATAATTAGCTCTTCATAATTCAAGTTATTTTTATTTAGAAGCTTTAAAAAACTGCACTGTTATAAAAGCTTTCAAATATGAACATTAATTTCACATTTTTAACTGATCGCCAGATATTCGGTTATTTGATTTATGTGGTTGCACAAATTTTTGAGGTTTTGATAACTGTATAATATCAGTAAATACGGAACATGTACATATATCTGCTACTCGCTGCTCTACTTTTCAACTTCCAGTTCCAAGCTGTTCTCTTTTTCTTCTCTCCTATCCACATGCAGGCGTGGGTGTTGCTCAGATCAGCCCCTCTACAGGGCTATTTGGAAATACAATAACTCATTTGATGAGATCAGGATGTCCAGCTCGATGTTGAGTGACCACCTACCTGGTAACATCCTTCACGCCCTGGAGCATGTGGTGGCTCATGGGGTCAGGCCGACTCAATATGAATAGTTCCAGAAAACACAGTCCTAGACACTGAGGGCACCACAACTGGATAAGCTTCAGTTTGTTTCAAGCAAAGAAATAACCATATTTTTGTAGGTAGTACTAGTAGTATCAGACAGAGAGAAGGAAAAATAGATAGGGAGATATAGATAAAGAGACAGAAAAAGAGAGCTAGAGAAAGGGAAAGGTTAATTTTTTATAAGTATTTTTTATTGGTTTTCTCTGCTTCTAACATTTCTGAATATTACTCTCAAAATGGAAATAATTCTCAACAATAAAGTTTCTTTGAAAATTGTTTGATCTGTATTTCAAGTTCCTTTTCCTTTTATGGTATTTTTTAAATTACATTGGGCAGTTTATGAAGTTGCTTTGAAATCCTTGGCTATTATTACATTTTTACTTTAGTTTTCCAAATTCAGCAAGTTTACTTAAATACATGGACACCATATAAACTGATAAACAAAAATGTATTGGCATGCTTTTAGACTTCTGGTGCGAAATGGACATAACATTAACATCTATTTGACCACTATACTGCTCAGCCAAGGCGTGAGAAATCTTAAGCTAGCCATCCACTACACAGGCGTCCATTGAGGTTCGGTCTTTTTTATGGCCTTTTTAAGGCCTCATTTGGCCTGAACGCGTTCTTATTTGCTATGCGCAGGCCAAAATCCTAAAGGTTGCCTCAAATTACAGGATGTGTGCGCTGTATACTAGATTACTACATCTAGTCAGTTCTTCATTCTTGATGTAGGGTTAGATCTGGATGCTCCTTGAAATAACTGAATCATGTCCGTTTGGTCGAGGATTCACTCCTGAATTTTTTGAGTTCTACCGGGAAAATGTTTATGGAGAGTCAAAGAGTAAAGACTATTGTAACAAACAACTCAAAGACAGGGCGCATGAATGAATTTCTAATAGAAATTCAAAAGCAGACAGGAAAGGTGTAGTTTTTTATAACTGAAAGCTATCAAAATGGAAACAGCAGGTGTTTACATTTAGATCTACATGTGGAAATTGGTTGCTTCACAGGCTGTAGAAGAAACCATTTCTGGTTGTATTGCACATTAGTTAAAACACTTTTTGATACGTTTGTGATAAAATCAACATGAGTGTCTTTGCATTATAGTGAAGATTGTTATATTCTAGTAAGCCAACCAGATTGCTGCAATTTCCAACTCAGGATGTACTTTGAATTTCCAAAGGGAAAAGTACCTCTTCTAGTTATTAAATTATTTTCTCTTTTTAATTAAATAAAAAGTTAAACTTTAAGATTTTCTGAGATCACTCATGACAGGCCAAAGAACTTTTTTTTAAAAGAAAGCCCCACCAACAAATTCATTAACCAAAAAGCTCTTTAAATTTCCTAAATGCATCATTATAAGCAAACTGTTCTGAAATATAAATTGCTTCAGCAGGACCACCAATGTAGAGTTCTTTTGCAACTACTGCAAATAAATGGAATGTAGGAAATTTTAGGACTAGGAAGTTAATTTATGCCCCTTCTCCTCAATATCTGAAAAAAATCCTGTAAAAATTTTATTTACATATAAATATACAGCATTAGAACGTTCTAAAGACCTAGAGGGTAGCAAAATGTCACTTCTTGTTAACATCTGAATCTAAATCATTTATCAATAATGTAGAATTGGAAGATTCCACTAAGTGCTTCCAAAACTCAAGTCATTCTCAGCTGCACACTCTATCTTGTTCTTCACACTCTGTTACATCCCAGTGAAAGAAATTCAAACACTTCAGGTTTAGTTATACTGTATTTATATAAATTTTCAAGAAAGATCTTTCTATAGTACATCAGTTTGTTATAAAATAATGCAGATCATGATTTATCTTACAAAAACAAAAATATACTCACACATGCAATAAATAGTAAAAAAACCCACACTCTCTCAACACAACTACTATTTTTCTTTAAAATAAAATATGGTTTCAGGATCACTCAAAATGAGTTTGACAGCAACAATTTCAACTTGAGAAAACTTTTTGAAAATAATTTATTCCTCATTATTTGATATTTTCAAATAAAAGCTCAGAAAAATGCATAGTTCAAAATAACACCTTAAGTGAAAATTGCAACATCTAACTCATTTGGAGTGATTGTGAATATGGTAAGACGCTCCCAACATATCTGGATAGATAATTTGAAAGTAGTGCTTTTTTTAGAATACACAAGTGACAAAGATGATCAATTTTCTCCCATCCACTAAAGTTTCTAGCTATAGTAACTTACAGGGTAGATTGAGGAAAAGAAAAAAATGTGGTTTTTGTTTCACATCTTTTCCTTGGTAACATTGCACTTTAATACAGAGCAAAAGGCAGTTGGGCCTTTTTTTAAAAAATCCCTTTGCACAACCTAAGTTTTGAGCTCTTATCTGTGACCACACCAATACTTGCTTATTGTTGTGAAACATCAGATGAATATAGTGATGGAAATTTTATCACAAATTATTTTTAAAGCAAATTAAACCTATATCTCATAACCTGTCTACCTTTTGGACTATAAATTAGAAAATTCTCCATGGACAGTTTCTGTAAGTGATATTTTAAATTTTCTCTGACACCTTTAAATCTCTGCCTGCAGATTTATCTTATAATCATTTCATAAATAAGTCCTCAAAAAGAGGTGAAATTGCAAAAACACTTCAGGCCAACATGATCTCACTTGAACTGGAGCAAGGGACAAGTATAATTTGATGCCAAAACTCAATGTCATCTGCTCCCTAAAAATTTCATGTACCACAACACTATTAAAGCTACATGTTTTGATTCTGGAATAGCTACATGCTTTTATTGGTGAATACGTCTTAAATCGAAATTGTTTTATGTTAGGTAGCCTTCCTAACGTTTTTCATAAACATCTGTACAAACATTTCCAAAAAAATGAAAACATTCTGTGATACACAATAAAAAATATTAGATGAGGCTAAATTATAAAAAAAAAAAATTCAATATCCTAGAAACCGGTACTGAATTAAAAAAACAATATTGACAGAAACCATGGCATCAACTCCAGAGGAAGAAAAAAAAATTGTTAAAGGTAAAAAAAACAACAAAAAAACAGGATGCCGGGATGTGCAAATTTTTTTGTGTCATTTATTTACAAAGTATGCACGAGCAGCATTGCCATTTTCATAGAGGATTTTTCTTACACTCTTTATTTCACCATACACAACAACTGAGACAAGACGAGCTTGACTTCACTTCCATTTAAAAACTTCATTCAGATACAAACTTGTTTACCAAAGTCATCATTTATAAAGTGGTTTTAAGATGGTTCAAACATTCATCTTGCAACCAGTCCAAATGAGTCGGATGTGGCAATTTCCACAAACAAATTGTTGATGTTTTGAACAATGCTTTTTTCAGAGCTTCCAAATTTTAGAAATTGCATGGAAATCGCAACACTTTAACTTTGAGAGGAGATATAAGTTCTTTTGATATAAAATACATCAGAAAGGAGGAAAAATTTCCTCTCAAAAGCCATTTTCTCAATTAAAATTTTGCCGTTGTTTGGACAGATTGTGAGACATTTTTCTTGCAGTCAGTTGTGATGGGGCAGACCATGGCAGTTTAAATTTGAAAAAAAGGAAAGGGAAAAAAATATCTGGACTCTAGACATTTTTAAGGACAAAACTATCCAAAAATCAAACTGTTTCAGAAAATTACTGTAATTTCATGCAATTTTTAACACTTGGAATCTCAGAAATAAAACTGTAGTACTGAACTTCAACAACTGAAAAATCCAACTCACTTGGACTAGTGGCTCAACATATATCATCTTTTTAAAACTTACATATGAAAACAGAATTTATAATTGCTGTAAAACATATAAAACCATGCATGGATGCACTGAGTGCAGAGTTCTAACAAGACAAACAGGCTGCTTGCTGCTACACAAGCCCTCACTCAGGAAGCTTTTTGAATGTACACAACTTTAATGTTGGTTTTGTAACTTTTTTACTATATATATTGCAATGATGGTGAAATGAAAGGGAAATAAGTTTTACTTAAGTTCACAAGATAAAGGCACTGGCTTTTAGATCACTAGGAAGTTTTGTCCAGCAACACAACCACCCTGAGGTTATCACACAATTTGAGACATACACATTCTTCTCATGCTAAAATTTGTACAATGGAAACCTATGATTAGAATTCTCATAATTCAAAGGTGTCTAGGTGTAAGGTTTGACTCATTCTAACAAAGTCAAAGAGTAAAAACAATCTAACAAAGTTCAATTTTCTTAGAAGTTTAGATTGTGGCCTACAGTAGGTTCTCTGTCCAGTTCCCTAACAGTTTCCTTACTTCAAATCATGTCAGGCTTATGATAAACACCCATTTAGCAAAGTTACCCTCCCAAAATCCACATAGATATACTTTTTTTCCCTTAGTATCTTTGTGTTTGTGCTTTTATATTAAGGAAAGGGTAGAGAGGGAGGTGCCTATACTGGTAATAGAACGGATAATTCAGAAAAATAAACCTGATCCCTTGTGCAAAAGTCAAACTTTGAGATTACTTTGAGATTCGAATTCAGAGGTTTGGTCTGTATTCTCATTTCTCTATCGAAAAGGACATGTTTACAGCAGTCAAGATTTATATATCATTCAACCCAACTTTATTCATCATCAATCTAGCATGCTATAACTAGTCATGGATGAGAGGATACACAGAGCACATGTTTCTCCTGCTGCATTCAAACCTTGTTCAGGCAGACAGAATACAACAACACTGAACTTTGTTGAAACTTGAAATTTTTTAGGATGGTGGTGAGAAAGATATAAAAATATCTACCCTTTGCATAATATTTGTTTTAGCAGTAGCAGGCAAAGGGTTGTATGAAAAGGTATGACATTTAGAGGGATTCTACCATGAAATGGATCATGATTCTAGAATGGGAAAGCAATGATATAAAAATGTTTTTTTAATATACTGTCAAAATACTCAAGAAAATAAACACTTGCTAAATTTAGATTGTTAGAAAAATCTAAAAAGTTGACCAAGCAAAAATTTAAAATACAAATATGTAGTGATAGTTATAAAAGATACAGATTAAAAAAAAAGATCCCTTCTATTTAAAATTTTTTTGATAGATTTTGTTGCCAAAACCATAGAATCGTTTTAAAAAGTCTGTTTCTAAAAAAATTATGCCCTCCCCCCCTCAATAAAGAAAATGTTACTCTATAATAAGCTTGTGGTGGAAGCAATAGCTTAAACACAGATGGCTTTTACGTCATGTGGTTTTATTTTATGTAAAAAAACTTTCAGAACACAGTTTACAACAAGAGGATGACACTTAACACATGTTCTGATATATTGGTTGATCAGTTGAGAATAATTTAAGGCTGGTTGCGTTCCTTCAAAACATTCTGAAGAAAACTTGAGTGTCCTTGTCCATTTTTTCACAGTTGCTTCAATTATCCAGTAAATAATCCCCTTAGACTCCGTTCTTGTTTCATCAGTTGTTTCAACTATCCTGTCTTGACAGTTGCTTAAACTATCCATTCGCTTATCCAGATGGTCCTAGTTGTCTCCACAGTTGCTACAACTATCCTAACAGTTATCCAGAGCTCTTGTTCGTCTTGACAGCTGCTACAACTATCCACACACCTATCCAGATAGTTCTCATTCTTGTCTTGACTATAACTATCCAGTTGGCTATATAATTAGTTCTCATTGCTTTGACAGCTGCTACAACTATCCAGATAGTCGTTTTTCTTGTCTTGACAGGCGTTACAGCTATCCAGTTGACTACCAGGTAGTCATTGTTCTTGTTTCAACAGATGCTACAACTATCTAGTCATCCGCCTGGCACTGTTTTCTACTCCACTGCAAATCCACAGGTCTCTTCCACAGCACATGTAAGCTTGGAGAGGAACTTGTCATAACTCTCATAAGGTGGGATGTCTAGCCGATTAAAACTGTAAGAACGGACAGAGGTATGTAAAAAAAAGTTACTGACTGCTTATACGGTATTGACAGGGTTCGAACATAATTATATTTAACGTGGAAAAAAAAAGAAAGATCTACTGAACTTACTGTCTCTGCATTTTTTGTTCCTATTTTTATATCATTTTATTTTTTGGGCGGAGGTAGAAATAAAATAAAAGGTTGATAAAAAATTTCACATTGACAATGAGTTTTAAAAGAGTTTTTCTCAAGCTACATACAAGATATCAAAGTATTTATTTGTCCTGAAGGTCCAACAGAAATGTGCAAGGGAAACTTACTTTAAAAAAAACAGAGTAAATAAAATTTTAAACCTTTTCTTAAAATTGAAAATCAAACCCCCAAATAAATTTTTTTTTTAAATTGCAAAGACACAAAAAATAGAAAATAAAAATTACATTAGAGCAATTTTAGGTAAATCTTATTTTTATATTAGTGATCTATTATTTAGGCAGCTGTGGGGGCCATTGAAGATAGCTGTTCAGATTACAGGGTGAAAGGACATTAAATTATCAAAATCAGTTAGACCTTTCTTTAACCTGTTTGTGAAATGTCATGCACATCACACATCCTTTTTTTTGTGACAAGATGCTGCCTTCACATACAGTGTAACTGTTAGTCCTAAAACCATTGGGTTTCAATGTTGGCCATGACC
The DNA here is from genome assembly GCA_019649035.1 of Elysia marginata. Taxonomy (NCBI): domain Eukaryota; kingdom Metazoa; phylum Mollusca; class Gastropoda; family Plakobranchidae; genus Elysia; species Elysia marginata. Next base: position 33,302 of record BMAT01005457.1, on the reverse strand, counting down.
CATGCGATGTAAATTGTACATGACTTTTTAAAGGACTTGAATCTAAATATAAGCTTAAGAATAGAACTAAATGGAAAGAGAGAGGAAATTCTGGGTCTAGATCTAGACCTAGTAGAAGACCTATGGGCCTCAACAAACTTAAAAAGATTCCATTGTTAGTACTGAAAAAACTTACATCATGAAGGGGTTGCTAAAGAGTCAAATGGTGTATGTTGCACTAACTTCTCACAAAAGATAAATTTAGTTGGCCAAATGAAATTCTCAATGTGTTTTGTTTTTTCTTTTTCAAAGTGAAAAAAAAACAAAAGCAGTAAAGGCTACACTAACAGCTTTGTATAAAAATATTCTTCTTTAGAGACCCAGAGAAGACTCTATCATACTGACCATGTATGAGCTTTGGGCAGGTTGTCAGTGTTGATATCCACCTGGTGAATTGTGAACAGTCGAGGACCTGCTGCACCCGTTGAACCTATCACAAAATCAGACAAAAAAACAACAGACTATATGTTTTAGTTCACATTACCACAACTGTTTCCATACTAAATGGGGGTAAATTAGCACAAATATAATGTTGCCTTTAAAAAATTTATGACAGGCATTATTACCATAAAAGATATAAGTAAGAATTAGTAGGCCCTATCCAGTATCATATACCTTTGTTCATGTTTATGACATTTTTTATACTATTTTACATATAAATATTTGAGGTTGGGATAAAGTCTAGGCTGTGGAGCCAAAGGCATCAACACACACCTGTCAGGTGTCACAGCTATTTTTTTTTTCACATTTTCAAAACTGGACTTCCCCAAAAACTTGAATAAAAAAACAGCACCAAGATTGGCTTTAAATGCTCCTTGAGGCGACTTCAGGCATATTCCTCGACCAAAAGTGATAAACCTTTAAACAACTATTCAAAGCATCATAGAAGAGGTGATAACACCAAAAAAATTGTTTCACCATACAATTAACTCAAGTAAAATTTTCATCCCCCTATTATATCGGCCATATAACTTTCACATGCATGAAAGGGAAATTGTAAAGCAAAAAAAGTTAATATGCATGACAATAAGCAAAGCTGAAAAGTGTGTGCTGATTGTACCTTGTAAGGCCTTAAAGCCTTGTAGCGGAACTCTTGAGCTTCCTGTAACAAACTGGAGCAAACGCGCTCTCATCTCATCATCAAAGTTGTCGACCGCACGCCAGAACCAGCGTACAATGTGAGACTCGGCTGTGCAGTGCTTGAGTCGTGTGTGTTTCTTCCAGTCATCCAGATCTATCTTGCCTAGGCCACCAATCATCAACTGCACGGAGAAGATATGTCAGGGATAACACTTAACTGCATGGAAAACAACTGAACATTCATGCTTTACATTCTCACTCATGTAATCATATGCGAAAAAGCAATAGAACCACATGAATACACAAAAATTAGGGGGGCTTAGATAGCTCAGTTGGTAGTGGCTTCGCTCCGTGGCCAAGAGGTCGCAGTTTCGAAACACAGCCGAGCACAGTCCGGACCCCTTCTGGTTGGGTCGGTGTCAGTATAATGTGACCGGCTGAGGCTAAGTCATGGTATCCCCGCTAGTCTCTAGGTGGCAGCCCGTAAATTGTCATTGGGACCCAAGCCCTGAGAGCACCTTTGAAGTGGAATTGGGCTTGTAAAAATACCCTTCAATCAATCACAAAAATTAGAGAAACTAATTAGGTCCACAATAACGGGGGGGGAGAGAAAATAACAGAAAATAGTATCTCTGATATGCTAACAAAGAAGACCCCCGATCAATTTCCTTGATTCACTGCATCGACAATGATTCACCTCTGAGGATCTTGGCTATACCCATGGCGTGTTGTTAGAGACTAACAGCAACAACATGACATGTAGGTCTAAAGTTATCCAGGCTTGCAAACAAAGCACCCAAACAACACTTTTTCAATGACAATGAAGATTTGTTTTTTACTTGTAGGCCAAATTACTACCTTGCATTATTTTAGAGGGAGATGTAAAAAAAAAAAATCATAAATTGCCCGTTCCTTATTGCTTCATACAAACAACTTGAATAAGCATGCACTTTAAATAATTTTCAAGTTAATTCAAATGAACTGAAAAAAATTACAATGGGATATAAAGGCTCAGTAAGTTAATGGCAAGCAGTAACTTAAGTTATTGTTAGCTGCCTAAATTGTTTTCAGACGATATTTATATGTTTAAGCATTACTAAGATATATAAACAAGTAAAAACAATTTGAAGTCCTACAAACCTCTAGTTCTCTCTCATCAAATGGTCGCAAAAGATGCTGGGGTAGGATTTCATTAAAGCCTTTCTGTAAAGACAGGAACTGAGCCTCGATGCCTCGCATAAATCTCCACTGGACGTACAACCTGAACAGACAACATTACATTTTTGTGTTAAGTTTTACTTGTGGATTTCATACAGGACATTTGATTATCTTGTTAAGTCTCATTTGTGGATTTTCACCTGTAAGTACTTCAAAAGATTTGTTGCATACCACAAATACTTTTTTTTTTCTAATGGCGAGTTTTGAGGCAAAACTCAACACATATTAACCCTCAGTAAATTTTCCATTAACAAAAGGCTGACAATATTATTGATTGCTTTCTGTTTCGACTGTTGTCTTTGTTAAATACTTGGTCATGATGTAAGTAATGTCATGACATTATTTCTTAGTTTATTAAACAGGACAAGAAATAACATAGATCTGCAAATCTTCTTGTAAGTTTGGAATGGACTTGTCTCATTTGCCATTGAAAAACTTGTAGTAAAGTAAGTTTTTCATGAATTTAAGACTTTAACAAAAAAAAAACCAAACTTTTTTTTACTTGACCAACATTTATGTATCCCAGGAACACAAGATAATATTTTTCTACTACCAAGCTATCTTACAGTAAACACTATTGCCCTACAAAAGTTACCGACCACTTCTTGTTTTACCAGCATAAATGGCCAACTTAGGCACCTTTAAATAGATTTAAATGAAACTAAAGAAGAATGACATTTGCTCACTGCCCTGTCAATCATACTTGAACTGTGCAAAGAAAGTTACATTTTTACCAAGCTTATCATACAGTTGTGTGAGATGCTTTAAACAAAGCCAAAAAACTGATAAAATTTACTGAAGTTTTTTACTAATAAGAGAGCGCCGTTTGGTGGCTACGCAAGTAAACTCTAATCATGATTTAAATTTAATAAACACGCCTAATCATGCTGTGCATATAAAAATGAGACCCCTAAAAAATAGTCTCCCAGCACTGTGGCAAAAAAAAACAACTGGTTGAATTTAATTTCTTGAAAAGTTTTTGTCATAACTCAGAAACAAACAATGGGTGAGTTTATAAGAATCTCAGCTAACCTGACATATTCGCGTTTGTTCTCTTCAGTGACAGTGATATCCTTGCCACCTGGCTTGAGCTCATACTCCTGCAGGCAGCCAAACGAATTGTGCTCCACTGAGAAGGTGTGATCTAGAACATTCTCAATGTTGTTTTCCCTGAAAATAAAAACAAATAATAATTTTTAAAAAAATACGAACAATTCTTAGCTCCACCCACTAAAAAAAAGAAGCCACACTATGACTGGAAACATCACTTTTACTTCAGAGCTTTGCCCTGTAAAGCTGAAACGCATGTTTGATATCTTATGGATACATAAAAAAAAAAAAAATCAGTATCTGAGTTCAGAAGTAAAACTTTTCTTGTAGACATGTGTAACAATGATTTGTTATTAAGTTCATATTTAAAACTCTTCTTGAAGATACATGTAAAAATGATCTGTATCCAAGCTCATGGCTACAACTCTTCTTGAAGATTTAATTCTAAAGGTAAACACTTTTTAAAGCTTTACTTTGATAATCATCCTGCATTTGAACTGAAAGAAAATGCAGAAAAATGTTTCATAAACCTGAACGCCTGTAGATACCAACAAACTTTCATTTCTCGCCGAACACAAAAGTAGGTTGCGACATGCAGTACTTACAACATCCAGCAGAGACTGCGGTGCAAATGTGGGTCAACACTCTCTAGATCGTCTAGCGTGACAGGCTTGCCCAGAAGCTGCTTGTAGAAAGGCATCGTGAACCCTCCATCCAGATAATGGCTATGGAAGATGGCCATTCCGATAACACGACCCACAAAGTGGAAGTAAGACAAGTGCTCCTGGGTTATGAGAAACATAGAACACAAGACACAGTGATGTTAGGTCCTGTTTAAAGTTTTGTGCACTAAGCAATTATGATGATGATGAAGAAGAAAATAATGACTGTGTGGTGGGCCATGAAACCCTACCAAACCTCCCATCTACAGATTTTCAGTTCTTGGCATTTCTGAATTAATCACTCTTTTCTAAGCAAAATACACTTTGCTTTATCAAAATCGACCAGAACATGGGATACGGCCGTCTTTAGGTTGCAAGGTAAAGAAAATCAAGGAACATAAAAAAGGCCTTAAAGTTTAGACAACCGAATAAATATGAAGCACATTGGTTTTACAAAAATCGTTAGTAGCAAAATTAAATGGTTGCAGTTTTTACTAAACAGGGCTTTAGTTTTATCAGGGCTAAAAGCTGGAAAACTGACTGAAGACATTTAAACTGCCTAAAACTAAAAGCCCATGCCTGAGGTTACTTTGTGGGGAATTTGACCTGGTGTTCCTAGGCCAGGAATCTTTGTTATTATTACTTTAAATCATCTCAGCTCACCTTATCAAACACAATACAGTATCATGATGCTTCTCCCTTTGACTTTTTGAGCAATACTGTTCTTTTTTTTTAAGACATAAAACAAAGCCATTGGCCAACAATAAAAACTACAATATTTGATAATCATTCCATTGTCCACACTGTCATTATCTTTCAAAATTTACCAATGCAGGTAAACACACACCCTTATGCCTAACTTATTTATGGGTGGTTTTGAGTTATTATGATTTCCAAGATACCTTTATTTTCATATGGCTTATAGAGAACAAAGAAATTTAATTTAAAAAATGCCAAACTCAAATTATGTAGTAAGAAATTTTGCACACATATCAAAACTTTGCTTAACTCAAAATATGTAAAATTGAGTTGGGCATTTTATAACTGAGCTTAACCCTAACTGAATTACAGTAGGTTTGCTTATACTTACAGGGTTGACGCCTGAGTCTGGGTTGATCTGTAGAGTGTAGATATCATCTCTCGAGTATTGAAACAGGCCGTAGTAAGGGTTGAGCATCTCATGGGACAGCAGGTAAAACCATTCTCTGGGAGACGAGCATGAGACAAAACATATAACCCTTAGTGGTTTAACCTCTGATATCTTTATGGGCCATGCAAACAAAAATCAAAACACAGACCTCCTAGCAACAGTGCCACAAGGAAGAAGATGCAGAGAATGGCCACCCATTTAATTCATAAACAAAATCACAGACTGTGACAGAGTCAAGCTGGTCTGAAGTTTTATAAACTAATGCACAAGAGCAGGGATAGAAATAGCTGGAAACCTAAAGTAGTAGTAGGCAGAGCTCCTACCGTTAGGATTGGCAATGGAGACAGATAATGTTAATGAAAAAATATCTTACTTAAGATCAAGAGGCAATTTATTTGGCACAATTACATTCCATATGATATTAAAAGAAGTTGGTGCTGATGACAGATAAAATTTCAATGAAGGTCACGAATTTTTTAAAAAGTGAAGATGAAGATTCAAGACCTTTTTGGAATTTTTGGTAAATATACAAAAAGTTTTACATAACTGAAAATAAAATGCGTCTTAGCAGTAAGAACATTACCTACCATAAATAGGCACAGAAATTTGTTGTTTTTTTTTGTTTTTTTTACATGTGTCTAGGTTCTAAACAACTTCTTTGTTGTTGTAAAAAAAGAAACTATCTTGCAATAAATTTTTCAATTTCACTATAAATAATGACAGGAGATTTTTATGAGATTGTTTTTGTCATATCGAAAGACTTTAGAGAAAAGTAAATCACTACTGAGGTTGTCAAAACACCCCACTGTGGTATCATACCTTGCCACACCGCCATAATCCAGACCTTCTTCTTGCCGAAACTTGACCATGAGCTTCTTCCGTAAATCCTTGGATCTCATTTTCATAACTTGACGGTAGGAATCCTGAAAGACAATAAATTCTTAAAAGCTTTCATCTTTCCACTTTAGAAAAATTTTGAATTCAAAACTAATTGAGGGCAGTATGCTTTTGTCTGCATCTTTTCTTAACATTTTCATTGGTTAGACTATTTGGATCTGGCAAAATTATCAATTTCTTTTTTAACTTCTAATGACTCCGAAACGTAAGTAAACTTTCTACTTAGATCTTTCAGTTTTCTGATTGTGGACTGGCTTTGTGTCAAAATGAAATTCAGATATAAAGAAGTGTAAGAGAGAAGAAGGGAGAACTAGGGAAGGAGGAAAGAGAGTGGGGAAGAAAGAAAATGAAGGAGAGAGAGAGGAAAAAAAAAGAGGGGAAAAGAGAGAGAGATAGAGAGGGACAGAGGGAGAGAAGAAGAGACGGAGAAAGAGAAAGAGAGAGGTAGATACAGGTAGACAAGATTACAAAAGTTTGACATACCTCAAAGACCTCTTCTCTGCTAACCTCAAGACGACAGTGACCGGCCTGAGGCTGCAGTGAGCTGATCTCCTGTTTGAGCACCTTCATCTTCTGCACCAGGTCACGCTTGTATTTTGGCAACGGCTGCTCATTCTCTTTGTCCTGGGTGGGATTTTTGCTACAACAAACAAGAAAAAAACAAAAAAACCCAACATATTAACTTATATTATTTGATTTTGAATGAGATCAGAGCACAAATTATTGTTCCTTTAGGAAAACTTTTTCTTTGCAGCCAATAAGATGCGGTCATGAATGATAATTTTAGGCGTCATTCTCATCTCCTATATATGATTAAAGGTTTTTTTAAAGCCCGACCGGGCAAAGTCATTATCTAATTGCTCACAATAAAACTGCAAATTCTTCCCCTGTAAGCAGCTGATGCTCTGTGTCCAGTTCTGTAGCTGTGTTCTAAAGTACAATTTGTGCTTGTCAAATCTGAGACAAAATTAGGGACACTGTGAATCGCCTTTTCCCCATATTCCAATGGCTTCTATTTTTTTACAAGGCCCTTGATATATGTGAGGATACAAATTCTCTTTAATGAAATAAAATTATAAAATTTATTAGAATGCCAATTAGTGTAAATCAGGCCAAGTTGCCAATTTGAGTGTTGAATTAGAGCTCTCCAAAAGCAAAGGGCAATTACATGACCTATCTTTTGATTTGTTTCAAACTGAAACCTCTCGGGGTATGGAAAACACACAGTGATATTGTATTTCAACCTATTATGGGTGTCAAATGTGACTTTTGAAAATCTTCAATTATTCAATCTGTCGAGACTGTTGTCTATTGTCTTTTTGACCCTGGTCTCCTCACATTTATAGCTATGTAAACACTATACTGCAATGCAAACAATTTTACCCTCTGGGTCTAAATCTGAATACAGGCCTTTTCTATCTTAATATCTTTGATGCCTATTAAAACACAACACATCTATTCAGTAGAAAGTAAAAATGCTCTAATGTAGAACTTAGCACTAGCGGAAGATAGCAAAGGATATAGATTTGTACATTTCCCATAACGATATAGTGGGGTTAGCTTCAAATATGACACACACTAAAATTATAACTCAGCAGTATAGTGTTTAAGCAAAGGACGTACATGCGCTCCTGAATAAGGTGCAAGTTCTGTGACAGCCGAGGGTCTGTAAACTGTGTAGTTCTGTTGTTGTGGTCGACATAATACACGCGGCCACTGGTTGTGCGACGTACTTCCCAGCCATCGGGCAATGGACCCAGATCTTCCTCTCGCAGCTCAACTTGTCTGAATTGACACACATGAAAGTTAGAAGAAAAGAAGTTACATTTATGCTCATAAAAATTCTAACAGTATTTAGGCTGCTTAAAAAGGAATCAAATGCAAAAAAAGATTTTCTCTATGAGTACTTGAACTTGCATGTGGGACAGAAAAAGCATACAGCTTTTGGACCAAGAGATCTGGGGTTCAATTTCTGCTGCCCTGGCTTGGCTAAGTGGCGAAGTCCTTAATCTTTGAGTCAGTGAGACCGGAATACCAGCCTAGCTGCTATTGTTAGATACACAGTAAGTTTAAAAATACCATGAGTTCCCTTGTCATTACAACTCAAAGTAAAGGTTTTATAATAACTCAACGAAGCTGCCCTAACATTTTAAATGGCCCAGGGTTTTCACATTTCTTTCTTAAGGCGCACAGCTCAAAAGGTTAAAAAAAATACCTTCCTCACATATTTCTTTGCCTCACTCAGGAGTTGAGTACCCAGCTATAGGCAGTAAATGATCTTGTCAGCATGCTGGAGTTATGCAGTTTAATAGTTTTTTTGCCTGTGATTTCAGAAGGTTTTTTGGTTGGCAATGTCCTGTCAGGGAACCCATGTAAAGCACTTTTTGTGATTTAGTTGAATAGACTCTCTATAAACAAAAGCTCTCTTTTTACTTTCACTGCCCGTCAGTAAACTAATTGCACAATGCAAAGATATTAAGAGAAGACAAGATAGAACATTCACAATGAGCAAGCAACACTGCAACAGCCTCCTGTTCTGCACATGTCTCACGACTGATCTAAAAGTTTCAAATGTAAAAAATTTCTCTTTAATGGTTAAGGTTAAAAATTAAATAAGCTACCATAATTCTAATGGAAAGGAATAGCATTTATTCATTATCACAAATTTAAAAAAAGACTTATTTTAACCCTCTCCTCACCTTACTTGCTTATAAAATTTTAGACTCAGGCAAGAATATG
>BMAT01005456.1:269583-286116 GCA_019649035.1 Elysia marginata | reverse complement strand
GTAAGGCAAAATGTCACCCGCCGATGATTGATTCTACCTGTAGGAGGCCTGAGTCAATTGCCAGCATCTGTTCGGGGTTCCTTCTTCACCCGACCTGTCAACAGGCAAGCTTCCCTACACATCGGTGATATAAGGCATCAAAACAATAAGTCTTCCCTGTTATGTTTTACCAGATGCTCGGATAACCTTCTGCTGGGCTGTGCACTGAAGTGTACATTATTTATAGGACACGAGCAGAAGGGGAAAATCGATGCTACATATTGAGCATGATTGTATTGAGAGTTGTTTGCCTTTCTATCTTTAAAGGGTATACCTCCAGGTTTTAAAAAAGGTGTATATGCTCCCAGTCATAAAGTTTTAACATAAAAAACTATTGGTGCCTTACATCATAAACACACGCCGTGTGTTGCTGATTATTTTCTATACATCTATCTCCATTTCTATCTAATTGTATGACACTAATCCCTCAAAACCAACAACGAAGGATGCCATCAAGATGTTTTAGAAATCATTTGAAACAGAACACACTGTAAGAAACCTTTGTCACGGTAGGTCTATACATTTTCCTTTTTTAGTTTCTGTCAGTGTCCACGTAGAGAAATTTGGTGATGCGTTTATAGTCCCCGACAAATGCTGCTTTGCCGACTGTTTACTTTCTATACTACTGGTACTAAATTGATTTTTTGCATCCAAACTAATGATGTATATTATCTTGTAGTCGTCGAGCAATGGGGGCAGTTATCCATACATCCGATTGACAAACGAAATGAGATGTGAAATTATCACAAGCATGTTTGCATTGTTCTCATTTTGTACGAACACTTCTCTCTCGCTAGCTCACACCTTTGAGGTCGATGCCAGGTGCGCCTCATCTCCTTTTCAGTAAAATCTGTTTCTGTTTGGGCAGTGTAAAGGATGGTTACTTTACACGATTACATTTGTTTGAAAGGCATACTTTATACTCGTTCAATAAGACAAAAACTATGTCCACATATATCAATCGAACATCACAAAAAGGTCCAGGGTGTTTGCGTTACGTGGACCAAAGAAGCTCTTGGGTTCAAGATTAATATTAAACTGACATTAAAGCCGGCCTTAACATTTTATATTAAAAGTCGTTGTCATTGTAACGTTCATAGTGTCGCTGTTCTTGTTGTTGAGCTGTTTTGTTGTTGTTTTACATGTAGTTGGCGTTATTTGAGGGGGGGGGGGGTGAAGGGAGCGGTGGAGGTGAGATTGGGCCATGCATAACCATGACATAAAATTTAAAAAAATATGAAAATATGTCACAAGTTACAACAAAATCATTACAATTTACTCTAATATAATGTGTATCCACCAAAAGGGTATGGCGCTAACACATCATAAAACAAATCTGAAATGATTTAGAATAACGAGAGAGAAAGTCGTTAGAGAATTGTTTTCCTTTATAAACTTTAAATCTAAAGCAGATGAATCAGTAGTAGTACGTTAAAAAAGGAGGGGGAGAGACAGGGAGAGAGGCAGACAAAGAGAATGAGTGAGCGTGACGAAAGCGGAGGAGAGTGAAAAACAGCTTAGGAGAAAGAGAGACAAAGGGAGCGTGAGAGATATAGGGAGAGACAAATACAGAGACAGAAACGGGCAGAAGGGCAGACGCTGACAGTGAGAAACAGGGCAACAGAGAGACAGGAAATAAGCATTGGTTTATAATATTGAGGGAGAGTTGAAAGACACGTTGGCGTGCAGAACTGACTTACATCCCGTGTCCTTGATGTGGTGCATAGCATTCGGCATGATGCGAACACAACCCAGGAAACCAGCCCCTTGCTTCTTGTGGATTTTCTTGTGGTTCCACACGCTGATCGTGATAGAATCCTTGTGCCCAACGTACCTAGAATAGAGAGGGAGAGAGGGAGAGAGAGAGAGATATTTATTACATTTACTTCACAAAAAATACATTAGTGTACTGCTATGATATTGTCGACAACATCAAAAATAACAATTTTATTCATTGACAAATACACGATCCCCGGTACACCCTTTTGCATACAAAAGAAACAAATTTAAAAACAAATTGCTACTTTTTATTTGAGCTGACGCTCATTCCTTACACAAAGAAAACCTTTAAATGCAAAAGCGATATACTTTATCTACAATCCTTGACCAAATCGGGCCTAAAATATTATGATGCGACCCCCCTTTCACACACACACACAATTCCCCTAAAATTGGTTAAGTGTGAAATCGTTCAAAGTAGAGCAGGTTGCAACGTATAGCGTATTTTATTAAATATGAATGAAACAAGATGGGGAAATAATTCCACACTCAAATGGAACAAAAGACTGTAAATCTGACGATGGTAGGGATGGACAAAACATATTCAGAAATAGCAAACAATAATAGAACCATACGAATCGATAGATCTGTTAAATTGTAATGAAATGCTCATTCATAAATTTGAAATGATTTGAACTGGAAATATAGAAACTTTCACACTGAAAATATGCCAATTGTTGTGCTGGCCAAAATTTTTGTCCACCATCGTAACTCACAGATTTTCGATTCACAATGATTTTCTTTCATATCTTTTAACCCATAAGATTGTGTGAGAAAAAATTTACAAGAATGGGCCTACTTAATTATGTGTTTTAAAGTGAATACAGGGTAATAGCATGGGTTAAAGCAGTTTTATTTTCTTTGCAATCATTTAAAATATTTTGTCTAATGCGACTAACGATGGAACTACGGCCCTTTGTCATAGCCTGAGTGATCACAGTAGGAAAGATAGCTTGCGCAATTGCATTTGAAAAGAAATGTAAAAAACTTGAGGTCAGAAAAAGATCAAAGATGGAAAGTGAGAACGACAGCGAGAGCGAGAACGAAGGAAAAAAAAAGAGGAAAAAGAGGAAGAGACACAGAAAGAGACAGTGGGAGATAGACAGGGGAAGAGGGGGTGGGGAGTGTCTGCTACTCACAGGTCGTAGTGCTGGTTCCATTTTGGGTCGAGCGTGTTTCGTAGGACAGCAGTTGAGTGACACTGGCCCGATCCGTCCACTGTGATCTTAGCAAACGGATCAGGCAGACCTGCAGGAACACAGACACACAGACAGACACACGAATTGAGTTTGTTAGTCATACAACTTCCCATCCCAAATGAAAATTATATTAATAGACTTGTGTTTGAGTGTCATTTTGGTCTATCTCTTCTGAATTTGAGTATCAGTTCGAACATAAGCAATCACAAAAACATTTTCTGAGTAAGGGACCGGCCCTTTACACCGTAGTGTTAAACATAGGGATGAGACATGTCTTTAAATTTGGGTATACATACACACAATGCATGATAGATTGTACTGATCTATAAAGCACACGTTTCAACGGGTTTAAGTCCACAGCCCATAAAATATATCTGCTTGCTTAGCTTCATCATTCTTGAAAAGTACGTTTTCCCCTCGCCTTCCATAAGAAACCTTTCTCGAAAATAAATGTTGCCACTGTTGATAGAAGCTAATTTGTGCTTCACTTCTGGGAAAAAAATTGTGATGGCAGCAAAGAATCCAATTTGAATCTCAAAGGCGCCAGAATTGAATGAGGGTGAAGTAGGAAAACGTATGCGTAAAACAAAGTTGTTTTTTTACAGTACAATAAACTTTTTCCCTATCTCAACCTTATCCGTTATATGCTTTGTCAAAAAGTTTAAATTTATTAATGAAGTAAAATGGTGTGTTTTTGTTGCTGTTTTTGTTTTGGAACAACTGAGGCAAAAGAATCTGTCAGTGTGTAGTTTTAAGCTTTTATAACCGACACGTGTGTGTTCAATCACCGAGAAGTCTTTAAAAAAACTCGAATTAACTCCATGTACAAATTCGTCTGTACAGAGAGGTCATTGGAAGAAAATTACTTGTATTTGAAACGTATTCATTACATGAACATTGATTTCATCTAACATAGGATGCAGCAGCTGTTAATAACGATTGTAATCATTTCTTTTTAATTATTACTGCTTTGGTAACTTGATACATCTAGCAGGGGCGTTGGTCAGGACTGTATCCATATAGGCCTGAGTTGATAAACTTAGGCAACGTAAAACTACACAAAGAATATTGGTCAGCTGTCACTATGAAGTAATGAGCTACACAAGGCATTGATTACACACTGTACAGTGTACAGCTGCAGACAAAACCGAGGCGACAGTAATCATGAAGCCCTTGACGATAGGCCTATGAGACAAACTCCAGTAATTTGTGGTCGAGTGACAGACACTTGGCTTTTGGATCGAGAGGTTCGATGACCAAGCCATGCGTTCGGCAGGTCGATGTTCAGTCCTTGAGAAAGGCTAGATCTCCTTAAATATTTCTTCGTTATAATCACGCGTTGAATGAGAAGCCGGCTATGGGCAGTGAGAGATCTTGCAAGTATGCGCTTAACTTCTAATCCTCTGTGAGTTCGAAAGATAATTGTGAGGTTGCCGGGGAAATCAGACACATGTCAAAAGTTCGACCAATAAGATACTACCATCTTGATATAGTGTGTTTATATTCCATATCTTGAGAAAAAAAGTTCCAGATTTTCTATTTTCTGAGATATTTCGTTTCAAAGCAACACGCAATAGTTGGTTGTATTGAAAGGGTTTTAGCACAGTAATAGTCTGAGCGACTTGCGCTTGGTTTTTCCTGGGCCACCTCACAGGTGTTAGGTAATGGCCTGTTGGGGAACCCATGTAAAGAGCTTAGAGCATTTCAGTGAGTTAGGCGTTATATATAAACGCTCTTTACTTCCAATAAATGCTGGACATTGAGAATGGACGGGAGCGGACGCCAGGCACAGCACGCTGACCATTGATTGACCCGCCGCTTAGCTCGTTATTTGTTCTGGTTCGACGAGAGCAATTACATGTACTATGAAGTTAACTGTCGTGAAGCAGCTGCTCCAGTACTGAATGGTTTTACTTTTTAGTAAGATGGTAGTGTTTCGTTCCCCTCAAAAGTGAATTGATACTGGTACAAGCCTCATATCTCTGGCGAAAAAAATTATCAAAATAGGGCAAATGAATGTGAACATAATTATAAAAGCACCTTCTATTTACATTTACAACGGCGCTGCGAAATCTTCCCCATATTTCAAAACTTAAAGGTTTCGAGACAGAGCGCGACAAAGCCATTTTACCTTGTGAATTTCCATTCAAATCAATGATAAAAGTTTTTGTTATTTTGTTTTTAAAAATTGACATAAATGAGCGCAACTCTGAATTCTTTTCTTTTCTCAGTAGATAATATAAAAACAAAAAAGTGCAAATTTTAGTCCCACTGAAATAAATATGGATAGTTTTTTGTCCTGGAACCTTTTGTTTATTTTTTTAAATCATTCCCGCTGCCGCAAAAGAGCCAGGCCCAGTATAAAGCAGTCTTCCAAAAGATGAAAACGTAAACTTAGAGTAAGAAAGTTTGAGCTACTTGTTAGAACATTACGTAATGGTTTCTTGATCCCTCAAACTTTTCTCAAGATGCTAACATATGGGAGCAGAAAAGACTCGCGCGGTTAGAACGTGTACAGGTACTAGGGCAGACAACAATGTGCTGATAGGGCGGCGAAAAAAATTTATGTGCTTCATATCCAATAATCCATTATACATGATTAAGAGTTATGGCCTGACACTGCCTTTCATAACCGGAAATGGCATCCCTGTTCGGCGAAAGCCATCGAGGGTTGTTATTATAATTGTAAATTGAATTCGAAAATTCTTGTAAGAGAATTTGTTCTGTACACAGGGATTACTTAGACAAAATCTAGTATGAGAACATACCAATCTCACTTCAAACCCCCTTTCCTGTAAAAAGAAAGAAAAAGAAAAGAATCCCTTCCGCGGCGGACTCTTTCTTTGTAACAACTTTGTTTCCTTATTATTCTCTATAACAAACTCAGAGAATGCTAGCCCGTTGTCATAACTATCAAAGAAAAATGGTAAATCACGCGACGCCTTCTGTTTGAATGCCCTTTAGTTACGACAATGTTGACACAAAGTGGATGAACTTGAACGATGTCCTATAATGGTCGAGACAGTTGATTTTCTTTGCACGCTGGTTTAATGAGTGCACAATTATCTTCTCAGCACTCGGGTCGAAACTTTTGATAAGAAATGTCTCCTAACCTACCACGCTTATCATCCGGAGTCACTGTAAAATTTTACTCCTCTTTATATCAAATCAAGTGTTGCAGGCATAGCGAATAAGTCGGGGGTGTCACAAACTTCACAATACAAAGCGTCCAATTGCTTAGCAACGCTTTTTTCTGAGATTTCAAACGTTAAAATTGCTCTCAATTATCAATATTTTATTTCCTTTAGATTCAAAATATAGAGGAAAAGGAAAAAATCTACTACTATTAAAATGCGGTTTTTTTTTGCAAATTAAAATCAACCATATTTGACTCAAATGTACTGGTTGTGAGACAAATATATTGTGGGTTCTTCATCTACAATACCATTCGCCCCTCCCCTCTCTATTTATCTATCTGTCACAAACACACACGAATTTTAATGTGTGACAGAGTACTCACGGAAGAAGTCCCTCTTGCCAAGGTTCTTTGCACATAGCACTGAGGAGAGAAGAAGAAAAAATAAAGGATCAATATAAAATGACATTTTTTTTCATTATCACGGAGCAAACATGGTTAACAAGAACACATTCATTAAATAGGGACAGCTAGGGGTAAAAGGCCATTTTCAAGTTAAGTCCACGATAAGAAATAAGTAGGCTACAAACAATATTCGAACCAAAAGCAATTAAAATTCGATGCTACAGATAAGTTTTTGTGGGTTTCATCACGAGCTACCACCACAAACACCCCCTCTTCTCATTACTTCTTTTTTTTCTCTTTTATTCTTTTCTCTCTTGGCCTCTGTTCTTTCTGCCTTTCTGTTTATTTGTCTGCCTGTTTATCTATCTTTATCTGTCTGCCTGTTTGTCTCTCTCTCGTCTGCCTGTCTTTATTTTCTGTAATAACCTCCAAAGATTTTAATCTGTCTATAAGCCTCATGATCATCATGCTAATAGCAAGTTACAAAATTAAATCGTCCATTTAGAAATATATCTGGCTTAATCATGCATGATGAAAAATTAATTTTGGTTGTTAACACGACCGGCTGGTCAGCAGAATGCTGCAGGCAATGCATGTACTGGCACTTTTCACATTCGGCTAACAATAAACCATACAAAAGCTCCAGGAGCCAAATGAAAGAGAAGAAAATCTAGGATCCACAAGTTAAGTCAGCTTATCCCCTTAACTCTCAGTCGCAATCAGGCGTTGTAGAAACACAAAATTTGCACACTACGTTGGCTTTGAACTGTTGAAACGAAATGGTTACAAAAATAAGAAAACAAACACTCGTCACTAGAAGGTCAAGATAAAAGGATTATGAAGTCAAGAGCCTCTTCTTTTGTTTTCCTGTCTTTGTGTTTTCTTTCATGCAAATTGAAGGAAAATAACAAAGAAATCAGAAAAATCTAAATGTGACCCACTTCACTTCATTTCAACACATTGTCTCGTAAGCCTTGTCTAACATGTTAGAAGTGCATTGTTTAAACAAATGTATGATTAAAAGTAAGTCTTGTTCAAAACCAAGAAAAACGAAATGTCTGATTAAAAATTATTACAATACAAAAACAAGATAAGAAAAAAAGGGCTAAGACAATAACAACAAGAATTACAAGTCCAACACAAAGATATAAAAGCCATAAATTTCTCCAAAGAGCAATGCGACCAGTACAGACAGGCCAAACCATCGAAAGAAATCAAATGTCTACCCCCCTACCTATAACACTGGCGGGTCAAGAGCTCCGCCCTCAACTCACTGGGTGCTTTTCATTTGGCATGCGACTCACAGAAAAATACTAATCGGTCCATAGGAATGGTCACTGTATGACTTTGTCATAGTTTGGGTGGTTTGGCCCCTCAATTATAGGTCGCACTACTAACGAAACAGCCCCACGCGGTGACACGCGAGCGCTGCTGCTTCATGTCTTGTGGAGCTTTACTGCCTTGGCGGCCCGCGGCGGAACGAGTTCGAGAATCAAGGAAGGAGAATGAGAGAACGAAAATTTTCGATAAAAAGCCCTCTAATTGCCGGCTTCGCACGCGCGTTGACAGCAGGATGACATTAAATCTATAGAATAAAACATAAAATCTGGCTTGTGCGTTCTGAGTTCCATACTCGGCATGACTGGGGGATACAGGTGAGAAGGGAGGAGAGAAAGAGTGTGTGTGTGTGTGTGGGGGGGGGGTCCTCTTTATAATCTGATTAGAGTAGCCACGTCGCACACGTCAGGTTTGGTTTGTTTTTTTTTCTTCAAATAAATGTTTGTGAAAACAAATAATGAAATAGGAAGGTCTGAAAGGGATGGAATAAGCATAAATGGTAAAAGTAAGACTAAAAATCAATGACTGAAGTTATAAAACTAGTTCTTGTTTGTGCTCAGTAACTTAAGTAAGAAGAGATTACACACATCTCTCTCAGATACACTTTATTATTTATCAGTATTCTGCATTGTTTAAAGATAAGTTTCTTCGTGTATAGTTTTGCTCCTTCGACTCTCTTATCTTTTTTAGTCTTTCTTCCTATCTCTCTATTCTTGAACAAACTGTTGGTAGTCAATGCAAGTTCCCAAACTATATCTTATCAACCAGAAAATAAATAAAGACTAGCAGTAGTTTGCATATTGATCCAGCAACAAGGTCTTCAATGTGATTTGCAAATGCCGACTATTATTAGAATAGTAAAAAAAAATTCTTTGTCCTGGCATTTTGTAGACATTGTTATAATGCTGAGCCAAACAAAACTCTCCGTACACTGTAATCAAACCTTGGGGTTGAGCGACATAACCCAAACCGAAGTCTTCATAAACAAAAAATTATCACATGTATGTAAAATATAAGGGGTCTGACAGGCGGGCAAACTGACAGGTCTGATTCAGAGTAGAAATCCACTATCAGTATGAAGATCAAAGGCTGCTGTGTCGGAAGATTGTAAGGCCTGGCAGCAGAGGTCCCGAGGGTCAGTGTCGAGTGGTGCTCCAGGTCCTCTGTAAACTACCGACACAGAGACAGGTCACCTCTACACAGTCTGTCACCGCAGTTCGATCTTGATATAATTGTGCTCGGAATGTAAAAATCCAGACACAGATTACTGGAATTGGAAGTGACCCACGCATGCCGCGCTTTCAATAAAGATCAAGGGGAGGGGAGGGGGTATAAATTTTGAATGGTGGAAACTGATTATAGGCAATTAAAAAACAGATCTGTTCATTTACATCATTTCACATAAAGCATGTGTTTAATACTGCTTTCGCCTAGTGCCTTTGTTTTCTCTGTTGATATTGGGCTACATTACAAATATTTGCATGGCCGCCATTTAATTTGCTTTATTGATTTAAATAATATGTATGTGGTTATTGCCGCCATTGTTGGGAGTCTTTCCCTCACTTTGTCTATCCTTTACTTCCGTCATCTTCATACGGGTCGTCCTCTCTGCGCCGACGATGGTTGTATAAAAGAAAATTCGCCATAACGTGACTTTGCGCCAACTCAAATCCCATGCAGTCAATCGAAAAGTATAAAAATGTACAGGTTAACATTTCTGCCAAGATTATTTGTACGTTGTTCGCGACAATTTCGCTATTATGACTTTTTCAAAAAAGTTTATCTGCTGACCTTATTTCTGACTACTCTAGGACGAATAAAGAATAACAAATTACAATGTACAGACAAGCTACACTAAGAGCACCCATGTTTCTAGGTGGAGTGTTTCATATCTTCTTAAATTTAGCCAAAACGGCCTGGGCGCCGTCGCAAATAAGGCCCTTTCAGAGCGCCCGTATTGAAAACTTAAATCACATGACATAGGCAATCATTGCAGCGGCTTCTCCTCGTTTTTTACACAATTACACGTTTTTCTTCGTTGAGTGGACTCAGCTCAACATATGCGTACATGCTATGTACCTCTTCATCATAGTTTCAAGCGATCACCACAAGGTTTATAAACTACCAAGAATGAAAACTGTGAAAATTATAACCAAGGAAAGAAGATGGAATACCTTGGCTTCTACATGTACTTTGTTCACATGGGGATAAGCGAAGCAATGTCCTAGGTCAAGGGGTAACTATTTTTGGCGAAAGAACATAATTAACTTTAAAAATGCATTAAACTTTACGAGGATGCCTTTAAGAGGCAGAATCGGCATTTAATGTAAGGGATAGTGAAGGTCAAGTCAATGGCTCCAGGTGTTCTGGAAGTCAGGTAGGGGGGAAACCGTCAACGGTAAATTGTCACTTAAGATTTACACCAGAGACAGAGAAACAGTGAAAGAATATTTGTTCAGGCAGCACGTCTTGCCCGCTCTAAATTTCGGAGCAGACAAAGGAAGACAGCTGTAACAGACAATACTTAAATACGTCACATTTTATAACGATAGTCTGATAATAAACTCGGGTCTAGAATATCTGCTTAGGTGTAGAGATTAGAAAGATCAATAATGCGCTGGAAACATTAAACAGTTATAATAGAAACAAAGAAAGTTTTCGCATAAGTTTCATCGTTTCCTGTGTAAAATCTGGGCTCTGCCAATGGACCTGACACTGTCATGGGTTAATTTTGATTCGACGTGCAACTTGTGCGAAACATTGCGGATCATCTGTGGACCTGTAAACAGCTTTAATCCGTTTTTGCTTTCACGTGATGAATAAATGCTGCATGGGTATGAGTTATCCTTTCGGGATATGCGTTTTGTGAAATGATGGTTTCTACATACGTGGGCATATTAGGGGACGTTGAACAGTTCAGGGAGACACAATATCGACAACGTCTATTTAATACAAATATTTTGCCTCGCGGAGGAATGGACGACACAAACCGATAATTACAATGCGATCTGCACAACTAAACCCAAATAAGCCAAATTTATACAGGGATAAATTAGATCAGTTTGGGATGCAAGAAAAATAAAATTTAAACCTGACAAAAACGAATGTAGCGCACATTAAAGAAGTGGCTTACATCAAGTACAATAGCATCGGGAGGTGACTAGATAATTCCGGACGGGACGAAGGATATCACATGCATGTCTATGTATTCCGGGAGGGACGAAGGATATCACACACATGTATATGTACTCCGGAAGGGACGAAGGATATCACACACGGGTCAATGTATTCCAGAAGGGACGAAGGATATCACACACGTGTCTATATATTCCGGACGAAGGATATCACACACATGTCTATGTATTCCGGAAGGGACGAAGGATATCACACACGGGTCTATGTATTCCACAAGGGACGAAGGATATCACACACGTGTCTATGTATTCGGGACGAAGGATATCACACACATGTCTATGTATTCCGGAAGGGACGAAGGATATCACACACATACGTGTCTATGTATTCCACAGAGAAGTTGGTATAGATCCAATTGATGTACATGCAAAGACCAACAGCAACTCAGCGATCTAAGGTTTTATGCTAAATAAAACAATGGACACGCAAATTTTATAACAAAGTGCTAACAATTGAATGTCATGATATGCTTGTTCACATCAAAATTCTCTAAATCTTAGTGCTCAAGGACTCTTCAACTTCGATCTATGGGAGTTCTTCTGTATAGCTACCGATGGTGCTTTCTTCTTGATTTTCTTATCTAAAGTTCTTTGACTTCATATCTCTCGCAACCAGCGCGAATGAGCCGGATGTCGCAAATTCCACATTATAAGACGTTGATATTTCGAACAATGCATTTTTAAAGCTTCCAACCGTTTCAAATTGCATTAAATTTTCGACATTATTTGAAAATATATTAAAAATTATTTTGGCTTAAATAATAGAGAAAAAGAGGAAAAAACTACTTATAAATAAAAGGCATTTTCACAAATTACAATTTTGGACATCCGACTCATTCAGCTGGGTTGCGAGAATACTTAAAAATTTTCTAAGCTTCATATGGATTATTACACTTGTAATCTTTACATGCTGTAAATGATACTGACAAAATGTCGTGAATCTGTCGTTAGCGACGCTGCACTAGGCATTGTTAGAAAAATTATATACAGGTAGTGCTATTCAATTGGTTTGATGTTATAGATGTGTAAAACTAAACCATGGAACTCTGTAAAGTTCAAGAAATACAGAAATAACCACACCCAAAATATGTTGGTTGCGATTTGTAAAAAAAATTATCTGCATCACATAATAACCAATGGTTTTTGAATTATGTATTCTTTTTATTTTTCAAATCGTCCCTTTTAATTCATGTGGTCTTCTGAAATTTGCAATACACTGAAGTTTAAAATAGATATAGGGTGCCACAATTTTTTTAAAAGGAACTTCAATTTCTCCATTATGACTAAAAAATACTTTGTCCACGTCCACGTTTTAAAACTCTCATCACAACCTCAGATTGAATATGGGGGACAAGCCTTGCATAATCGACTTATGGTTTCATCTATGTGTCCTCAAGTACTATAAACTGAGGGGACTCTTACGTTACCCATTTTTTTCCGTTTTTTATTAGTCTCTTCAAAATTTGAAGCGAACTGTTATAACTTTACTAGCAACCTCTGGTATAGCCATAGAGTGATGTACATCAAGGAAATTATCAAATAGACATGCGCGACTCAATATTTTTCAATAAATATATTTAAAATTTTCAATTATTTTCAGAAAGACGGAGCAAAGTTATGAAAAACGAGCGCATTAATATAGTACTTAATCCACTAAATTGCTCTGGGCGCTTTACATGGGTTCGCCGACAGGCCATTACCGATCAAAATACCTTCTGAACTCATAGAGGAGCAGCAAATAAAGCGCATCACTCTAGCATACTTAAATCTTTCACTGCCCATAGTCGGGTACTCCTTTAACGCATGAATAAGGTGTAAACATGTGTAAAAATAGGACTACAGGTAGACCTGCCGAAGCAGGACTCGAACCCCGGACCTCTCGATCCGAAAGCCGAGCTTCTACCACTAGACCACGACGCTGAGTGCTGTGTGTGCGCTAGACCTAGCTGTAGGCTCTTGAGGGCGAATTCCCATGGCCATCAGCGTTTTAACAAAGACAAACAACAGTGTTTTGCTGGTATTATGTAAATATGTAATCGCATACCTAAGTCTGGCGTCAACTACCTGCAAATAATCAAACCTTATTTGTAGTCAATGTAAAAGCTATTAAGATTGACATACCTCTTGTCTGGTCATACGCCCCTTTGGGTGCCAATAAAAACTTCTTATCTTTGACAAGTGCATTCAAAATAACGTTTAATTTAAAAACCTGACTGGGATTGATTGAAGCGGTTGTTTGAAGCTGAAGTGATAACGCGTCGAAATGAAGTGGGTCACTTGCAGAGAGTCTTTTTATTTGTTTATAATTGTTTATTTCCGTATTCTCTTATAATTTAATGTTGAGAGATTTGAGTTCGCATGAAAAACACCCACACCCACACAAACGCAGCAAATCAAAGGAAGGTCCATCATTTTATATTTTAGCCATGTAGTCCTTTATAACTGCACATGTATGTAAACTTGATAGCAAGATTATCTTTTTTGTATAAACATACAGAAAATAAGGAAAAGAAAGGGTCCACGTCCCATACCGTGAACATTGTATATTCCGCTAAATTGAGAACCTGCAAACAGTTTGACTTTGGGCATGATCACCAATGTTTGTCTTTTGCATCCTCCAGCGCACCCCATGCTAGTGGAGGTAGGACTTTATACGTGTGGGAAGGGGAAGAGGGGGAGTGTGGAGTTGAGATCTAGTGTGTGAAATTCAGGTGAGAAAGGTAAACTTCGGATGGTTCAAAAGTCCTGCATCCTGCGCCCCCACCCCACCCATCATTCTACTATACACTGAACCACATAACTGCTCTTATCATCTTTTAACCTTTTATTTTTTGTTATCTGTGTACCCTAAATCCAGCATATCGGGGGTTGTCAAACAACATAAGAAAACAATGAACCAAAATAGGTCACTATATTCCCTTGAGAACAGTTTTTTTTTTCTTCTAAAAAGTCAAACAGAAATTGTTACAGTAAGCTAAATAGAAAACATACCTAGTTGGAAACAGTTTGATTCGCATGGAGATGACTTCCATGCAGAACATAACTTTGGCAAACAATACAAGAATAGAGTGGGAACCGGCACGGAAACTTTTCCCCTGGCCTAGTCAACGGCAAATCTTATGTTTTCATACTTTTCTAATTACCATAATAATACATTATGTAGTTTTGAATTTTATGTATTATGGCTGGATAGCTGCTATATCCAAGTAATCCATATCAAATGTTGATAAAATCTTTAGATAAGCACCATCAGCATGTAAATTGTATGTAAACCGTGTTTTAAACACGGGCAAAAACAAAAACACTGGAATTACAAAAAAAACAAACAAACAAAAAAAAAACAACTCAGCAACGAACAAACAAACAAACCAAACAAAACAAATGAAAACAGAACCAAAAATAACGATGAGAAATTCCCGTTTGAAGACGATATCGTGACTTAGACCGTAACTCAAAATGGATAGTGAAATAGGAAAAAAAAAGTCGTCGTCGGAGGAGCAAAACAAAATTAAGATGTCTAGACAGCAGGATGGGCGACGGAAACACTTTTCGTCATGTCTAAAAATACATCCTCGAAATTTTGGAGTATTTGCCTATTTGGGGCACATGTATTAGCAAAACGACTGTTTGGGTCTAAAAAGAGGGGTGTATGGATGGTGTGTTTCGTTGAGTCCTAAGGATAGATTAGCATTATTTTTTCTCACCGTTAAAAATTTAAAGACAGATACGATACGGTTGTCAACTCCAAAAATATCTTCGAGAATTATCATGACTGATTTACCAAATTGTAGGAGTTTTAAAAGGTACGTGTAAATAAGAGTATGTAAAAATTACCTTACGGCATAATGGCACTGTAAGTAAAAAATGACAGGGAGGGAAGAAAAACAGAAGGAGAAGCAGATTAAGACTAACAATATAGATTAGAAAACAATACACGGCTAGTGAAAGCATTAGTATGTTATTGTTAGCAGGTATATTTCCTTTGGTACATCTACATAATTATGTATTAGATGTATACATACAGTGCATAAATGTCACGCTTAATTGTTTTCCTCTGGGCTGGATTTCCGCCAAACGTCTTTCTTCCTAGATAAGTAATAGTATTAGCCCCGTGTTACGCCCCGAGAGACCTACTGGTCTACCAATGGCGAAATAATTGTAGACAAGGCAGCTTCCTTCCTCACGCTATTCATCTTATCCTAAGGGGCACTACCTTTCGAGCGTAGACACAAAGAAGCTGATGAGAAGTTGGTAAATACTCATTCTTCATAGTCTCGAAAGTTCTTTCATTTTGTGGCTTCAATGTCCTCAGCCCAGAGGTTAAAACCAAGACAATGCTTTAGACTTCTTGTGCCCGAGATCACCCAGGAATAGCATTGGAATAAAAACAAATATTGTTCTATCTCTCTATATATATATATATAGTCTTCTACTGCCGAGGGCATATCAACCCCCACCCCATCCGGCTGCAGGACAATACACACACTAAAGCAAATTCAACCCAAATTTCAGAGCATTGCAGGACGGCTGCCTTTTGGGCGCTCAAACATATAATCATAATACCAAAATTCCACAAATTTCAAGCTCTACCTTTAACCAGTTCCGTTTTACAGGTGGGTGGACTGAGGAAAGTGAGCCGGGGTTGGGAATCGAACCCGCAACCGCCGGACACGAGTCCGACGCGCAAAAAACCGTGCCACGCTGCAAATAAAACAGCTTAAAATTTCTAGTCCCCAGTTACTGTAGGCAGTTCTAGCACGGGAATAAAAATAAGCCTAGGTCTGAATGTAGCTTTGGTTGACCGTCTATTATGATCTTGTCTCCCGAGTTGTGAATGAAATTCGGGGCAGTTTGAAGTAGCTGGGTCTTTGGTGTGAATGGACACCGTGACCAATCTTCCTGGGTTGGAATGTCATTCTTTTTGTCCTCTCCTCTCCATCCACCTCCAGTGGTAGGCCTACCACTCTAGGCAGGCGGCAGCAAAAAGGAAATAAACGTATTGCGGCTCCCTTCACCCCTTCTTAATACTTTCATGACCTAAAGGGAACAGTGAGGAGGGAGGGGCATCGGGTACTAAATAAATTAAGACACGATCTTGACAAGGAGCAAAATTTCGATGTAGCATAATTATGACTTATGAGAAACTGACCCAAGACAGTAGACAGTAGAAGCCTACTTGTACTACGATAGCTAAGATATTTGGGCTTGCATGTATGAACACGTAAAAGCTTATCTTGCTTGTTCTCTCATTCTCGGGCAGCGCGGCTATCTCTCTCACGCTTGTTTTAGATCACAGCCTCGTTCAATATAGTGGTATAGAAATCAATAATAAAGTTGACCAAATAGATGTACAAAAGACGGCCAATCGTTTAGACAAAATTTGCTTGGAGTGCTGCACAAAGCAGTGAAACCAGAAACAACACTCAATTTTAAAGTGTTTTTT
>BMAT01005456.1:256524-267136 GCA_019649035.1 Elysia marginata | reverse complement strand
GATTTCACGGCGAGTCAAGTCAGCTAAACAGCAGAGAGCGAGCGAGAGTGAGAGCGAATTCTCCACAGCTGAATGAGTTATGAAGAGGGAAAACTAGCATCAGCTGTGCCGACTCTTGACTTCATCTATTAGTTACAAACCTTGTCTGGAACCTACCTAACCCAGGCTCTTTAATTTTCAGTATAACCCTGATCTTAAGCCGGCGGCTGCATTCGTATGCTAGAAGATACTAACTACGTACGTAGCAATACTTATAATAATTAATAATTCCTCAATTTACATAAATAATAGACATCAAAGTTTCGTTTACTAAAAAGCCTGATTTTACGTAACATTCAAATGTCGACCGCAATTCCACACACACACACACACAAACACACATCGGCTTGTTATATTCTAAACCAAATTGTCTAATTTTCCAACAGTGTTGGAGATAGAGTCAGCACTATAGGTTTTCTTCATAGGGAAACAAAATAGAAAAATCAGTGACCTCTGAAACCTGATGGCAGTCATTCTAACTCGGATTAATTTTTGATATTACATTTGCAAGTAAAGTTATATGGTATGGGTTCAGAACTTTGTCGCACCCTTAAAATATAAATGCACGCACCACGAAACCCCCCACCCTAATTATCAAATTAGAGCGCCACTTAAGTCACCCCTGATGAGCTTGGTTAAGGCTTGATTTTTTTTAAAATCAGATTTGAGGAAAAGTGGAAAAGGAGAAGTGAAATTTAAGATTAAGGTCAGCACTATAATCTTGATTAAAGATTGCTCACAAAAAACAAACTTGACATTGTGTTTCGATTTACTTCGTTAATTTTTTTTTCTTTTCAACACCAACAGTTCCAAACCAAAACACACACTAACTTTGATAGAAACAACTGGTAAAAAGGGCATTCGTTATTTTTGACGCAATAACACAAAAAAGCAACGGCAGCAACAATAAAGAAGAAGGAAAAGCAGATTGGTTGGTTGTTTGAATTTTTAACGTCCCATTCAACTTCGAGGTTATATCAGAGATGGCGCTTGGGACAATTGAAAGCGTGCTGCCACACTGTGATGTAAGGAGCGCTTGTGTACACAACACCTAGTCACATTATCCTGACACTGAGCCGACTAGACTTTACACTAAATCCATAATGTCAGACATTAGGCGGATCAGCTGCTTATACCTCTCATCTCCAGATCTCTGAGCGAGTGTCTAACCGCTAGACCACAGAGCCGGTCGGGAAAAGCAGAAAGACTAAGGCAGAGTAGTTCACGAATTACTATTGCTTGTAGAAATACACAAACCAAAGGCTTAAATAATAGACATAAGGCCTTCTGTTTGTATTGGCGTGTAATTTTTATCACAATAATAATAACAATATTAATAGCAATAACAATAGTAATGTATTAAGCAGGAGAAGAGCAGCAGTAGCAAAGTTCAAGGTGATTCATCTAATCTCTGATTCGTTAGCGCCATTTAAATCTTTGTTTTGCTTACTCATTTGCTGTTACTGCATTTACCCCTACACTCGAGCATGCACAACCTGTTATTACCGGTAGCCCAAACCCCCTCTTCATGGAGTTGCAGTTGATTCGTGTCGCATTTTCCTGCTGCGGCGACTGTCGCCGCTGTAATTGGGTTATGACTTGGCAGCCGACACAAATATTTCAATATGCGCACTTCAAGCCCAATCTATCGGCCACGACTGGGCCTGGGGCCCAGCATACTTCTCCCTCCCTCTCCCCTATCAGTATCAACATAATGTATAGACATGCCTAGCTTAGAGGCGGAGTAAATGAGAGATAGAGATAGAGAGAGAGAGAGAGAGAGAGAGAGAGAGAGAGAGAGAGAGAGAGAGAGCGAGAGAGAGAGAATAAGACAGACAGCAAAGACATACCAAAGACTATAATCTTTGGACATACCTCTCGGCTAGTTGAAAAACCTCTTGAGGGAGACGGCCCGGTCATGACTGCCATGCCTCGCTATGCTATCAGATCTCTGATGACTCATACTTCTATCGACATGATTGTGTCTCTTTCCACCTCTCTGTCAGTATTTATTTACCTATTGATCTATCTTTCTATCTCGTTCCACTTTTAAACGTGTATGCCAACTACCCCTTTATCTGTATAGTTACCTTCCCATCTCTCACTCTCTTCTTTGGTGTCCTCCAATATTCCTCTCCTGACATTTAGCTACTTGTCTTTCCCTTACTCTCTCTTTCTGGCTATGTATGTTTCTTGGTCACCCCCCCCCCCCCATGCACCCCCGTCCAAGATTATAATTTTTATCAACGAATATTGATTGCGTGAATATTTCCCTTTAACAATGGCGATGTAGAGTGTATAAAACTACAAACGTTGCTTTTTCAAATAATTAATCTCCTCTCTCTCTCTGGTCTTGCCTTTTTCCCCTTCACACACCCACACCCACATATTATCTTAGCATCTCCAAGCTGCTGCATATGGCGCTGTCATTTCCGTGTTGAGCTGACATAGATACATGCAATTATCAAACGAAATTGTTATGCTATCGAATTCTTTTAACGTCGTTTTCGTCAGCATTAAGAAAATTTGTCTGCACTAAAGCCTGCACCACTTCTTCTATCATATCTGTTGTTGTCTTTCTACGTATATACATTATTTATCTATTTATCCATTCGTCTGCCTGTACGTCCATCCGTCTATATCATTATGAATGTCTCATGTAGTTGCATGCACATTTATGTACGTCTGTACCTATCTATCTGTCTATCTATCTAGCTACATTATTCTCGACCTAAATACGTAACCTACCCCCACTTTTTCCTATCCGAGTCGACCAATAAACACCCTGCCCTAGGCCCAAGAGACCCTGCCGATCTCGGTACGGTATTAGAACTGTTCCATCCAGAGATCTACATAGCTGGGAAATTCCCGGCCAGGTAAAGGCCAGGCCAGTGTTACTAGATAATCTATAGATCTAGGTCTAGCCCTGAGCAAGGCCAACCGGGCAGTGATCAGGAGCAAGGTCGCCCACCAGTCGCAGCAGCTGCTGCTGATTCACAGTCGGACTGGCCGACCAGCTTGCTATGCTGCAGGCCGCGGACAGTCTCCCACTCACTGGATTGGCGACAGGTCACCGAGTTCATTCACTTCATGCCTGACCTGGCCTGAGCCGTGACTTCGTAATCCCCCACCTCCAGACTCGACCACTCAGATAGAAACAACAACATTCATATACAAACACGGTCAGTTACTGTACGTAGCGTTGATTATGACATATACAAGATCCAGTGGGATTAGTAGCAAAGTTTAACAATAATAATATACATCACATTCATACCACGTGGATTATAATACTAGAATCTAGATCAAGCAGGAGAGGCTTGCAATCGTTATTATAACAACAATGCTCAATTTCTAAACGTTTAGTGATTGTTACAACAGAAAAAAAAATGATTTTAGAGAATAAAAAATGTCTATATCTCAACCTACTTTCAGGCCTTCTCATTCAAGTATTTAGAATAAACATAACGATGCACAAACAATGACATTGCGGCTTTGCATTACTAAAGGTGTTTTTTGTTTTTTTTNNTTTTTTTTTTTGCTACTGCTTTCTTCAGTTCTAAAACTATGAACTAAAAATTATTTGTAGAACTAGGATGATTCTTAGTTATATAAACCGTTAAGCTGACATTTTTATTGCATTATTATCTTTTAAACCGCTGGCAATGGTTGCAGGCGTACTCTTGGGGCCTTTGTCACTAATGTCCGTAATCGTTAGTCATAACTATATTAGCAGTTATAACAGAAGCAACGGATTAACAATCAGGTGTGTATAAACTTGACGATATGACGGGCAAAACAAAACAGGGTATAACCCTGCACAATCGATTCCTTTAACTTCATCATTTGTTTAAGGGGAAAAGAAAATGTTGCACAAAAATTGTCTATGCCCATTTTCAAATGTAAGATTAACACTTTATACGTGTTGATCTAATATAAAACCAAATCAAGCACAATTTAAGCGCTCCTTGCCAAGTGCTTTCATCCACCCCGTATCTGACATTTGAAAAATTGCATAATTACCATCGATAATAACCACATTACCGAAATGGGTAGCTTATGAAAAAGCAATATGACTGACACAATTGCAGTAAACTGCTGTTGACTGATACAATTGCATTTAACTGCTCTTGAAATAATAACAAATATTAAGCCATGTGTTACGAAAGCAATTCCTTCTAAAACACATGCATTTCAAGAGGCAGAGGAAAGGACAAATACATCATTTCTCTTCTACAGGGATGCCCCTCATGTTTTCTGAAAACTACTGAAAATCCTGAAGCTACGTTTTCACGTAATTAATGTTTAAATAAAATGAGTGGCGTAAGAATACCAAACTGCCGTTGTTCATGGAATCAATCTTATTCAAATTTGTGTGTTTTTTTAGTTCCTCAAGCTTTAAAAAATGAAGAAAAAAAAACGGAAAATGCCGAGAAATGGCATCTATGCTTCTAAGGTATAACCAAAATGCAGAAGTAGGTCAGTCGCAAATACAACAATAGATTTATATGGGTTAGCAATACGCCAACTCAAAGAGTTAATTGCCTATTTATGCCACGTTGACCTTTCAACAAAGCGTAGCTCTAGGCCAAAATTGCGACATGAATTTGACAAAACAGGAAAAGCTTGATGGCTTGTGGCGCCAAAATAGTCATGGGAAACTAACAACATGGACACACCGCCACTTGAACATTCCGTCACGACACACATGATAATTACGACACTAGATTGGGACCAGTTTGACACACAGACAAGCTCACACAAACACACAGAGAGTAATTCTTGACATACATTTCAAGCACTTCAGACATAGTTCGCTAATTTGATTTGCCATCTTTTGAACCACTATATATGGAAAGCCCCAATCATTATTGGTCGTGTCATGGAGACAGAATATAAATAATTGATGACAAAGAGGAAGAAAAAAAATATTGAATGTATGGTATAGTATTATTTTTATTTCTAAGATTACAACGGGGCTCCAAAACGACTTTCTTCCATAACCTTAAACCTAACTGAAAGTGGCACACAAATGACTCTATTTACAACAAAAGAGCCAAGCAAAGGACTCTATGACCAATCTATTTCCCTAAAATATTATCTTTGTTTCATGTCCCGCCTGTTCGCATTGTCTTTGCCAATCGATGTGGAAGCGACGCGGTGGAGAGTCAGTGTTTCTCAGTCATGGTTCACCACTCGAGTCCACACCATTGTCATTGCGGGGTGCTTATTATTTACTGTGGGAAGCAAATTGAATACTTAATGAACAGGATATATTGCATGCAACATACAGATCCTGTCAGACACATGCACCTTCAGCAAAGTCCGTTTAATTCAAACCTGAATGGTTCGAACTACAGTGTATATTCAGATTACAACTGTATAGCTTTGAAACTTCAATATTTGGATATTTAGTAGTTAAATTTCGTTCCACTGAAGTTCAAAATATCCGACCTGGACTGTAGTTGTCATGAATAAAACAAATATTGCTGGCGACAATGTCAGTCTCAGAATAGCCCTTTATCTGTCGATACTACTAAGCCCTGCCAGCGTGTGTTTATAATTACATACTTAAGGAAGAGGTATAGATACTTTTGTAGCAGTTCTTTTTCCTTTCAGCCTATATGTATTGAATATGTTTTGTTTTTGTTGTTTTATTGCTAGATTTAGGTCGAGGTTTCGGGTCTAAATAAACGACGTCATCCAACTTTTTCATACCGTAAACCGAACCCCAGTGTGTTTGTTTTCGCTGAATACCTCTCACATTTCAGTGTGTCATTCTTCTCTATAGCGCGTATACATGTATTAGATTATAGCGGCGGTGCGGTGGGTGCAAAAGCCTCTTATAAGACGTAGGTGCTCGAATCAAATGCAGTAACTTCTCAGGCCATTCTCACTTAAAGCTAAGTACATGCCTTAAAAAAACCTTCAATGGATTGTTTTTAAACAATCTGGCAGTCTAAACAGAACAAGATATTAAGCAGGTTGAGAAGCATACAGTACTATGCACTGTGCACTTTGGTGTGCGGCATGCAACGTAGTGTGTATGTGTGTGTGTGAAATTCCAGTGCCCCTGCCCAAGGCTCAAAAACAGAATTCCAGCGTGTAAGTAAGTAGACGTGTAAATAAATTGGCTTTGGCCCGACACGAATGTTATCTTTACTGGTTACAAAAGAGCAGGGGGCTAAACAATAATAACCTCAAGGAAGGTAAAATGGGGTTTGGTGTAAATCGTTAAATCTATGAGATGGCGGGTACAATTACAATGTATTGAGTAGCTTAAAATAACCTTCAAATGAAGTTGCCTTTACACGAATACCAGAATACTGACATTATTATTATTTTACGTACAGTAATAAAAATAATGGGCATAAAATTGCAGGTCCAATATGTGAAAAAAATCCACACGTTCACTTGGGGAAGAGTAAGGCGATTCACTAACTTAGTCGGAATTGGGGGGTGGTAGGGGGGGGTTGAGGGAAGTGGCCTATTTATTTAATGAGTGAAAATTAAAACTCTCAATCATAAATACTTTCCAGGAAAGAGCCTAAGGTTCGGTGACCGATGTTTTAACATGAATGGAATTAAGCCGCAATCGAAGATAGTACCAATCGTATTCACTCACGAAGTTTTAAAGATGGGTCACTGTTCTTTGTTCTATCTCAGCGGCTGGCGCCTTAAACACAACTACTTCACAAATTTAATTCGGTGTCCTGGTTAGTTTTTTAAACCCTCCGTTTGTTGCATGCTAGACGGCTATGAAGTGAACAGATTGTTTCAAGATGCACAGCTGTGTAGTATAAAGAACAAAAGGGTACGGAGAATAACACTGACCACAAGAAACGAAAGTGCGTGTCAAGGGAACATGTCACCCTAATTTAAAGCGTCCCAAAGCGTCTGCTTACAGTAGAAGTTATTGTCTTTACAGGCAATGACTCATGATAGCGCAATGAAAGTCAACGACTCGGTCTAACCGGCTGATTGCTTTCGATGTCTGGTCATAACACTCAAGGCCAACCTCCCACCCTCCCTACCCGATCTCGGGAACTTTAAAAGGGGTTTAGCTGCCCGGAGTTGCTGATTGTGAAAGATAGTGGTCACCCGTATCTTTTAACTATCAATAACTTTTATTGCTGGGTATAGACAGAACTGAAGCAAGAGAAAGCAGATACAGTATATACACTGCACTAAACTAGACTACATCTAGACTTCAAGCCACAGAACTGACAACAAATGCAGCACGTTCCCGGCGGGTGCTTACCAGTAGCCACTCCGACGGACAGAAAGCACTCGACCCCCAAAAACTGTAGGTTGAGATGCCGCCAGTGCGCTGTTTGACACCCCTCCCCCCTCCGCAAACACAAAAAGCAAAGGATTTAGATATCAGGCTGTATAATGAAATATTTACCCCCCCCCCAAAAAAAAAAACATGTTTTCATAGCAGTACGACTTTCGCACGGTGATTAGCAGAATGGCAGGCACTTCACTTATCAGACGTTAACATAACAGGTATATAAATTCTTTTAAGTTGTTAAACATATCTTAAGGTTCGCGAAGATGTTATTTTTATTTTTATTTTGCACAGACACAAGCGATTGTGGAAATGAAACATAAAAGGCTAAAAGCTTAACATTTAAACCCAAAAGACTATCGTTTGGATTAAAGATTTGCATCGCTAGGACACGCGAGTCTACGGCGTGTGCTCACTTGTTTGTGTACCTAGAGTAATTCCTCGAATTGACAGAACGGCCCAATACAATATTTAAGTCGGGCACATATTCACCACTTCCTCACAACTACAGCGACAATCTGCACCCATTACGATGTGCTGATAAACTACCTCAATATTAGAGCGAAAACATTCCGAAACTTCGCATTTCCCCTGAAAAACGATTATGATGATTAGACTTCGGTTTTACACACGTTGCTATCTTGTGACAGCTCCCTATATTTTTATGTTAAAACAACCGAGTACTTATCACTCTATAGTACTCTGTTGTTAAAACCCAAGATAAACGCTTGCTCCATACAACAAGCTTAAGTGCACACAAAAATGATGCTGTAGCCATGTTGACAAACATGGATGTCGGTCCGCCTGTCATTACAATGGATGTCATCGTATCAAGGAGCGGCAATTGCAGGGTCTAAACTCAAAGATAAGCAGGAAATACTAAAGATTACTAAACATGCATGTTCCTAATACCGAAAAGTGTGAATGCCACGCTGACTATTTATTCTTATTGACAATACGATATAATCTCTCTCGATTTGAGTATCCACTGGACTTATTAAACTTAGTGGAAGACTGAAAGCAAGTGTTTTTTTTATTATAAACACTGAGAAAATAATGCTTTGATCAGGGGTAATACTAATAACACTGAACTAATGAAAATCATAAGTCATTCTAATTTTCTATGATGACAGTACGATTTGTTCTCTCGTCTAGTGCATTTGCTGTGAAGTCTGATATTGGAGGTATTTTACGAAGGTAGGAAAATTATTGAACAAGAGGCTTAAAACAATCTCAGTAAAAAAAATAATTAAAAAACAACCAAAATATTCCTGTAGGATGCAGTTCTTGAAAAGTGATGAAACCAAACGCATAGACTCCAAAAAAGGGCCAAAACTGAAAGACATGCAATTGCGTTCATTATGATACAAAAAGTGATAAAAACTATGGCTTGCTTCGTGATACTATTTGGGTGAGTAATTCCTATTTTTATGTGATACTTTTTACGTTCATTAAATTACTGAGGTAGAGGGTAACTTAGGTTAAAAATGATTGAGTAAAAATATAATGGAAAGAACACAAAATGTGATGGTTCGGCGTGTATTCCGACGGCCCAGGACTGAGATGTGATGAGGTCAGCTTTGTCTTCTGCTTGGCCTGTATTAAATTGGATGGTTTGGCTTGTATTCAAGCAGCAAAGTGACGAGATATGATATCCGCTCGGGGTAGTATCCCCCTGTGCTAAAACATTGCACACTCGGCACTACACGCACTACATGGTATTGAAGACTCGCCCCACTTGGGGGGTCCTCTTTCCTAGAGCCTCTGGCCAAACACTGAGCTTTTCACCAAACCCTTGTCTAATCTCGACTTTCACTTGGCACCGTCTAGATTTCTAGAT
Source organism: Elysia marginata (assembly GCA_019649035.1). Classification (NCBI taxonomy): domain Eukaryota; kingdom Metazoa; phylum Mollusca; class Gastropoda; family Plakobranchidae; genus Elysia; species Elysia marginata. The sequence goes on along the minus strand of BMAT01005456.1, from coordinate 257,966 downwards.
CCTATCTCCAGCCTGCTTGGCTGTTGGTGGACAGACTGGCTAGCAGAACCTGTGTCTCAAGGCTTTAGTCCACTAGAACTATCACGGGAGCTCCAGGCCAAAAGCTAGCTCTTCAAGTGTTATGGTCACTGCTGAAAGAAGAAGAGCCGCGTGCTACGGTGCGTTTATTACAAGGGCTTTCGTACTGAGTGTTTAATAATGATTGATTCATTACAATAGTGCAGTGCACAGGGATGTTTGCGTGTATGTCCGCGTGTACTGGTTTGATGTTCTGAGAGTGTTATGAGGAGGAGAGGAGAGAGTTCCAAGCAAATATTCTCTTTCTAGATAGATTAGAAAGTACTTGTTTCAGGCCTAGCGATCTTCTGCAATGTGTTGAAGAGCTGAATATTACAGAGCAATAACGAGTCTTTTTGTAGCAAGCGTTCAATGACTCAAAGGAGCCACAGAGTCTTTGCGTCTGTATGTGTGCTATCATCAGTTATATCAGGGAAGAGACGGAAAAGTATAGTGAAGAAAGGCAGTGGCTACTAGCCAAGCTTGTGGTTTTAGAGCTCAGACGGTAAACAAACGCTATCTCTATATCTTAGTCGATGGCCGAACTAAACCTATTCAGCTTTAGGGGCATGGTAAAACTAGTTCCAGTAATCCGTATAAGCATCTTAGGGGACGCTTAGAGGACGTTAAAAACTAAACAAAGAACCTCCATAGCTTTCCAGCAAAAACTAAACCACTGAACCAGCACCTCTGGCTAGAAGCAGAAGAGAACAATCGAGTGATTTTTTTAAATACTACGACTGTATAATTTACAGGCCTGCGGATCTCGAAACCACAACGCTATCGTAGACCAAAAGATCATTGGTCAAACATAAACAAAACAATAACGCCACGCTCATTTCGTCAACTGCCTTGATTTAACCCATTTTACCTGTTTTCTTTTAGTTGAGCAAAGTTTTGATGAATGTCCAAAATGTCTCGATGTTCTGAGTTGGGCATGTTCCATTTCACTCCTTAATTTGCCAGCAAAAACTGTCAAAACACTCAGAAGCCTTGGCAAAAAAAGGTGTCAATATCTTGTTACGTACTTGAAACTTGTCATAATACTAACCCAGAATTGTCTGCAAAATGAATTTAAGAACGAGATGGACGATAATTAGCGATTTGTTAAAATCTCAGAGTAGGACTATATTGCAATGTCATCCTATAAGTGTCGCAAATGCTGAAAAGACTAAAATAATGGGCATTCAACTGTCAATAGTTAGCGGTCGGGCAAGACAGAAAACGTTGAAACATAACTGATCTCACAAAAATTCTAAAGATTGATCGGAGTCATGAACTGATGTGCTGAGCTTGGCGAATACAACTAAGATATTTTGAGTCATAATTGTACCCGTTTTAAATACTAGAGAAATTTTACAGCAATTTTCGTTTCATATAATGAG
>BMAT01005456.1:165064-182557 GCA_019649035.1 Elysia marginata | reverse complement strand
TTATTATTATTATTAATTATTATTATTATTATCATTATTATTATTATGCTGTGATTAATGGAAATAGAGAAAGAGAGAGCATGAGTAAAAGAGATTGAGAGGACAAAGAATATTTTAGAGACAACGGAAGAGACCAAAAGTTTGAGAAATGAAAAAAAAAAGAAGTACATCTAAAAAATGAACCAAAAAGATTAAATAAATTACTTTTTGAGAAAACTGGCTAGGAGAAAAAAAAACATAGACTTTAGCACAATGTTGACGGGGCGGAGAACAAATTAATACAGACCATTGGATGGAGTAAGAGTAAACAAGGAATTACAGCCCTTCCCACAAAAAAGGATAAGAAAAGAGAATTCCTGTCTGTTTATTTGCACCAAAACTCTTTGGTCCTTGTTGGGTCTTTCCAGCTTTTTCAGCCTTCAAAAGACTATTTATGTACAGAAAACGTTTCTCGGTATGCCTACAAAAGACTATTCTGGTACAGAAAACGTTTCTCTGTATACCTACAAAAGACTATTCACGTACAGAAAACGTTTCTCTGTATGCCTACAAAAGACTATTCTGGTACAGAAAACGTTTCTCTGTATACCTACAAAAGACTATCCTGGTACAGAATACGTTTCTCTGTATGCTTAAAAAGGCTATTCTGGTACGGAAAGTGTTTCTCCTTATGAATCTCTACATCTCACTCACCTTCTCTCATTTTCTCTCCATCATCCACACATGACAGTCTCTCTCATCCTCTTTCTACATTGTACTTATACATTTCTCAGTCTCTCCCTCTACCTCTTTCTCTCTCAATTCACCGTATCAGCTCCCCAGTTAGACCGCAGCAACACATTAGATTTTATGCGCTACGGGCCCGCTTAGGAGGACGAAGCCCTTAGCGGAGGAAATCCAAGATGGCTGATGAACTAATGGGATCTGCCAGCCAATCGTCTGTAGTAAAACCCACGCTTCCTATGGGTGTTATTACGTCATACATTTTCGTCGTCGGCACGCAAGGTCTCTAATTGCCTGGTACAAACTGCTTGTTTGGAGGAACTGAAGCAGTCTTTAGAGATAAGTATGCCTTCAAGGCTAGGCCACCAGCTCCCAGGCATACATGGCTCATAACGTGGGAATGTCGGAATATAGACCTGGAGCCCAATCGCTCATCACAATCCTCGACCTTAATCTACTTCTAGTTGGCGTGAATAGTCAGCTATAGAGACTTAACTGACGTTACACCAATAGCTTATACTTTGCTGGAGACTTAAGTCACATTAAGAACACATGTACACACGAAACCCCTTGATCTTGATTAGATAAAACATCGGCCTTCGTCTTCAAGCAAATTGGATGAAGACATGGCAAACCAAACCAAGGGTTAGGTCAAACAATGATTATTCTACAGTAAATCTGGAACTGCATACCCATTGGCGAATCTATTAATTATATTTTTTTAACCTTGAAACTACTATCTTCTCCCAATCTAACTAGAGTAGCCTTGGCATCAATCTTCATCAAGACATACGAATTAGTGTTCTCTGCGCAAGATGTTTAAAGGTATTTAAGATAAGGCCAAGGAAACAGATTCAGATCTGGTGGATGAAGTTAGGAACTGGGTGAAACTATAATAAGGCATGTTCTTCCGTCTTACGAAGTTTTTGTGGTCTGTAAAGATCGACCTATATCTTTAGATAAATGCAATTCAAAAGACGTTTTACTCGATCAGTTTAGAGACTTAGTAGAGTTAGATGTTGTCATATACAGGATGGCCCCCCAAAAAAAACCGTTTCTGACTTTAGAGCGCCATATTTCTGACGGTCTTTGTGCATTTGTCACATAATTTCGGCATATGATGAATCAGCTATTACTACAATGGCACTTCAAATACAAATGAAATCCATTGATAATTAAGGAAATGACAGATTTTTTTTTATAAGTTACCTAAACTCACGTAAAACAAACATGGGTCTCGGCACCAAAGCTGTTTTGCAATCCACGCTGCGCACCCCGAGAGCAAAACGCTAACGCACTGTAGTAAGAATATTAAAAAGGAATCTGAAGTTAAAGGCCTATAAATGAATTCAGACTAGCAGGAAAAAAAAAACGAAAAGTGTGAAAGAGGAAAGATCGCGGCGCTTTCTGAACACATTTACCGATGAAGATGTCAATCAAATTATCTTCACAGATAAAAAAAAGACCAAATGACGTTGTTTGCGGAGGAAAGAAGTCAGACATCCCTCTGTAGCGGCTTTACCACGAAACGAATCGGTTTTCAGAGAAATTTATGGTTGTTGCTGGCGTGTGCTGGATCGCAAAACCGAGATAGTTTTCCTTGATATGAAAATTTTGAAGGTCAATTGAAAGGATTAATCTCTCTGCTTATACAAAAAAAAAAAACTCCTTCCCTCATATCACAAACTTTATCCTCAATGCGACTTCATTCTGCAACAAGACGGCGCTACTTCGCACACAAGTCGTGCCACCCAAACATTTCTCATAGATCAAGGAGTCGATTTCATTGCCAATGATGACTTGCCACCACAATCTCCAGATTTGAACCCGATGGGCTATGCATTATGAGACTCGCTTGCTGGGGTCTACATGGGGCGGTCGATTCCCTTCGCTGAAAATGAACCCAAAAACAAAAATGAAGGAGTGATGGAGACAAATAGGTATTGAATAAGTGAGAAAGTCAATCACAACATGGTGCATTTAAGTTAGAGCTGTTGTTCAGCTGGAAAGAGGTTGTACAGACCACTTGAAAAACTAATTACCCTAGAGGTCATGGACTGTTTTTTCACCTCTGAGGTGCCGTGCGTGTTATCTAAAACCAAATAACTTCTAGACCTATAAATCCAGAAGCTTCAAACTCCACACACCTTTAGATGAATAGAATGTCTTACTGAGTGTACATTTTCATGTAAATACCATAGACATGCATGAAGTGATAGGGTGACAAAGTTGAGGACGATTTTTTTGCGCCGCCCGATATTAGATACTCTGCACACACGCGCAAAGCTTGCTCAATGCTGTTGTGACTGCCACAGTGACAACACACACACACACACACACTTCCTGCTTAGACTTAGCCTCATACAATCTTCGGAAAAGGTAATTAAGTATAAAGAAACTTCTAACACTAGTCAAAGCTATAATTTGCCCCCGCCCAAGGTTCTTCAGACTGATACACAAAGTCCCGTCTCCATGGCATAATGCTTGCTATAACTACAGTTATATGTTGCCCTTTATTATAAAATGCTTTGGGACAAGAAAGTAGGAGCGATGAGGTTTTGAGAGTAATACATGAAGCTATAATCAAATAATATTACAGTTGGATTTAATCGCTACCTCCCCGCCTCTCCCCTGTTCCCTCTCCGACTTCCTCCTCCTCCTACACATATAAGGTTACGATGGTGCGTGGAGACAGAATGTGCACAAACAGGATGTGTATAACTCTTCTTTGTATCCCCGGTTTGCCCAAATATCTGGATTTACTGGCTGATACGAAACAAACTAAAACCCCATTGTTTGATGATCCGGTTCGAGACTTTCCCTGGTGATTCTTTTGTTTTACTCTATCTTTGCCTTTTGGATCAATTTTATTTAAACATTACTGTAGTCACTTTCCTCACGCGCTTGCAGAAGATACGTTGTTTCTTTCTATTGGCAGTCTGGGTATTCTCTAAGCCAATAAACAAATTAAACGCATAAGTTATAGTTTTATGCTCACCCCCGAATATATTTTATCATCACTTTCCTGTCCTATTTCTGGCACAAACTATTCGGTACCCCCAATATCCAACTAGATGTCTCATGGATACGGTATTGATACAATAAACACCACACACTAGAAAGCTATTTTTGAGAAGACATTAGAAGCTTTCCAAACACAAACAGGCGTTAAGATAGAAATGTTCCAGCATTTTACAGTACTTTTCATATTGATGGCTTGCTCTGTGCTTTCCGGGTTGTTTTTTTTCTTCTGGAGTCATAACTGGAGCTGGTTTTTGGGCCGTGAATCAGGACCTAGTTTTTTGACGGCTTGCTGGAGTAAGTAAAGTGTATAGTTCTCAACCTCGATTCATCTATCTTTGCGTCTCTCTTTTAGTGATTCGAGCAGTTTATATTTCGTGTTTGGGTATTGAGTTTTTTCAGATACTTCAAGTAGCATCTTATTTTCTTCTGACCAACATGGGATATATTCCTCTCAGAAGCCTCGCGATATGTGTTTCTTTGCAGTAGTAAAAAATGAGCTTTGTAAAACGGCCAATGTTCTTCAATCTTGGTTTGATTTTTTGGCAGGTTTTGTCTATGTCCTGGGTATACTCTTTCAAGTTTGCATTCCTAAAATTCCAACGTAGTAAGGGGTAAGCCTGTCTTTTGGAAAAATTTTTGCTATGCCAGTTGTTATGATAACCTACGAGGAAAACCAGTCAAGACTTATCTTGTTGCAGGTAAAGCATTCACGGTTCTCTGTATGGCAAAGACAAGTTCTACTCCCAACGAGCAGATATGATTGTGCCTTTGTCTTTAGGGCTGTAGATTTGAGGTATGTTGGATTGTTCTGCCCACTCTTTGACCTCATGTTCTGCCTGGCCTCGCGGTTCATAAATGTTATGAACCTCCGTGTCACCAATTCTGACGGCAGAAATCTATGTCACCAATTTTCTTCTGTGCTTCCGTCTAGGTCAGTACTCTTCTCTGGGGCTCTTGCGTAGATAGCAGTTTCATATTTTGAATAGTTTTGCCTATTGGTAAGTGAATAGTCATTGATGTCATATCGCGGTGGTGGAGCATTGCCATGTAGATGAGCTTCTTAAATTCCGGCTATATAATGATGATGTGTTTCTTAGGATGATTAAATTTGTCATGTGCTGAGAGCACAACATGGATATTTTTTTTTTGAATGCAGCTCCGAAAGCAAGGTCTTTCTCATCTGTGTTGAAGTCTGGTCCACTTATCTGTTCCTCTTCTGCTTCCATCGACAAAATCAAAGGCCTTTTTATCCTGGGCAACTCTAAGCCAGTTTGATATTCATTTATTTTATTTGCCATGAATTAGATGGGTAGGTCCAGGAGAAGGCAAGCCTTGTTTGGAGGCCGGGTAGGTCCCGGAGAAGGCAAGCCTTGTTTTGGAGGCCGGGTCAAATTGTTCCAAGTCTGGCTCCTATCTTGGCTGGTATCACCATGTGGGTATCAGGGAGCACGCAAGCCCTTACACGACGATAATGTAATCAATCCGTAGCAAAGATTTAAAAAAATGCATGAGACGACAATACACAAGCATTATGGCAACAAAAGAATCACCCACTATTTCCCTCAGCCCCCAGTCACTCTTGATGAAATGGAAAAGGCTATCAAATGTATTATGACCGGTGAGGCAACTGGTATTGTCGGCACCTACTGGACATGATCACACACCTAGGCCATGTAGCAATAAAGTGGTTAGCTACCACTATGTCTGATATAACTGATAAAGGTGCGTGCCCCTACATTTGAAAACATACCATTACCAAAGTTATCGCGACTTACTTACTTACTTATCCGAACCAGCTGTTGTTTGCTCTTTTGCCCTTCAACTAGACATTTGGGTATAGAAAGTAGAAGTTTGAGTATAGTGTATTCTGTGCATCAGGCCGCGGAGGGAGGTATTCTTCACGATGGTCTTGCAGTGATGTGCACTCAAAAAGTAGATGTGTTGTTTCGTATGGTGCATCACAGAAATGGCATACTGGGGGAATCATGGGTTGGATCCTGTTTAGATGGGCATTAAGAGGAGCATGGTGTGTACGCAGGCGGAAAATAATTACTTGATCTCTTCTCTCAAGGGACTTAATGCTGTCTTTGGGATTTGGTGTTGCCACGTAGGTAAAAAGTGATATGCCTGTTTTGCCTGTGGCCCATCCATTTAGCCATTCCTCCGTGGAGTTGTTCCGTATGATCTGTTGTGCTGTGCGAAAGGATGTTGTTGTATTCTGCTGTTGGGCAGTGGAGCCCTTTTTTGCGAGTATGTCTGCTCTTTCGTTGCCTGTAATGTTGCAATGACCTGGTATCCACTGTAGTGTAAGGTCGACGTCATAGGTTTTAGGGAGGGAGTCTATTGTGAGGAATATACTTTTTAAAGATAAGTTCTGGAGGCTTTAATTTTGAAGTGCTTCAAGGACTGACTTTGAGTCTGAGAATATCACTATATTTTGTATATTCTCAGGGTACAATGAGAATACTGAAGTGAGTTAGAAGACGGCAGCTTCTATGGCAAATGCTTCTGCCTCAAAGTTTGAGCAGTTTGACCCACAGAATTCACTGAGTTCTTCTTTGGTCTTGTCTGGATATTGAATTCTGACACCATATCCTCCATTTATTGTGCCCTTGAACGCTGAGCCATCTGTATACACATGTATCCAGTGTTCAGGGTAGGTGTCTAGTGTTTTCTGAGCAGTGATCGTGATGTCAGTAGGATCTTAGCGTATTTAGATGTTTCTTCTATCAGCTGTGTTCGTATATTTGCTAAGCACTTTTTTATGATGTCGGGGGATTTCCTTACAAGTGTTAGAGGTTTTCTCTATTGTTTGGCAGGTGGTGTTTCTCTTGGAGGTAGGTAGCGATGTCCATCACCGATTTTTGTTTTAATCTGCCCGTTGGTTTCCAGGTATCAATAAGTTGTCTATTTGGGTGACTTTTATCACTTCTTTTGTATCTCTCTACCATATTCATGACAGCTTCATCTCTTTGAAGCCTCAAAGGTTCGATGTTTGTATGGATCTCGCATGCAGCTGTTTGTGTGAAGCGCATTCCTCCAGAAATGAAGTGTACTGCTTGGCTTTGTATTCTGTCTAGCTTGTCTTTGTTTGTCCCGCTGCTGATAGATTGGAGAGCTACGTTGTATTCCATCAGAGAACGTACATAGCCGATGTAGAGTTGTCTGAGGGTATTCTTGTCTGCTCCCCATGAGGTACTGGCAAGACGTTTAACGAGTTGTAGCCGTTTGTTAGCTCTGCCTCTTAAATCCTGAATGAACTCCTTTAATGTGAGCTGTCTGTCAAGTTTTACACCCAGGTAAATAGGGATTTCCTCGTTCTTTAGATTAGTTCCTCTTAGAGACAAACGAATATTTTTCTTTGCAGCTATGTGGCTTTTGGTGAAAACAGAGAAGACTGTCTTGGAGCTATTGATTTTAAGTTTCCACTTGTCACAGTAATTTTGAAGCCTGTCCAGGTCTTCGTTGAGCAATCTAGCACTGATGCCTGGATGCTTGTTTGTGTGCCACGTGACGAGGTCGTCGGCATAGAGGGCTTTCTCAGCTTGAACATCAGGGTGGTCATTGATGAAGATCAGGAAAAGCGTACAGCTCAGCGAGGAACCTTGGGGCAGACCTTCCTGGATTTGCTTTGATGAGATCCCATTATTTATTTTTGTTTGGAGTACTTCACCCATTGGTAAAGTCTGCCGTGGATTCCTACTTCTCTCATATTCCAGAGGAGACCCTTCTGCCAAACCCTGTCATAGGCTTGTTGGAGATTGACAAACACTGCTGTTGTGTTCTTCTTCTTCTAGAATCCACCAATGACCTTATGACTAAGACGAAACAGTTGGTCTTCCGTCTGTTGCCCTTTTCTAAATCCAGCTTGGTTGGGGTTGAGGAACTTGTTAGTTTCAAGCCCCTAATAGAGTCGATTGTTAATCATTCTTTCTGCCAGTTTACCAAGGCAAGATGTCAGGTGGCTTCGTCTGTAGCTTTTGACATCTTCAGCTGGCTTTCCTCTTTTCAGAATGGGAGTCACAACGGTTGTCTTCCAAGCAGATGGTACCGTATAATACTTGTGTCCCATGTCTTGTTTATCGATTTGAGGAGTACTTTCTTTCCCTCTAAACCTAGGTGGAGCAGCATCTCATTATGGAACCTTTCAGGGCCTGGCGATTTCCGTAGTTTGAGCTTCTTCATTGCTCGTTTGAGCTCAGATAATTTAAAGCAGTCTTCTAATAAGGAATCGTTTACTCCAGGGGCTTTCCCTTTCAGTTTTAACTTACGGAGGAGGGTTTTATCCTTTTTCGTTGCTCTTTCCGCTTTGTTTACAGAGGAGAAGTACTTGTTGAAGACTTCTGCTTTTCTTTGGTCTTCTACGATGGTTTCATCACCAGTTGACAGTGGTTTTGGATTCTTTCTCCTTCTTTAGCCATTCAAGTTGTTTAAAAGAGACCAGGCTTTGTCACCATCCTTCCTCAAATCAAGATAATCACACGTTTTCGTCCATTTTTCTTTCTTTGCAGTTTTCACCTTTCTCTTGACTACGGCTCTTGTTCTCTATTGCGGGGTTCTTCTCCATTTGTTTTCTCGCTTCTTGTCTTGTTTTCACAGCCTGCTCGATATTTGTGTTCCAGAAAGGGTTGTAAGCTTTCCTACAGCCTCTGGGAATGCAGTCAGCCGCAGCCTTCAAGATACCCTCGGTGATCTGTGAGCAAAGGAGTTTGGGGTCGTCACCAGTAGGTTTGATAGCCGTTAGCAGATTATCATTTGTTTCTTAAAAGCGGCTCCAATTGGCTTTCTTGAACTTCTAGCGGGTTTTTCGTTCAAATTTCTACTGCAAGGCTGATGGAGAGTGGTGAGGATTGGCAGGTGGTCACTACCTATGTCGTCAAGCACTTGGTTGTTATGTTTATGGTGGAGGTCAGATGAAAGGATGGTGAGATCAGGTCTACTGAGTGAATTATTAGCCCTGTGTAGCAGAGTTGTAGGAGAATCTCTGTCTTGTAGAATAAGCAAATTTGTTGTGTGTGATATGTTTTTGAGAGCCTCGCCTGTCTTGTTGTGATCTTTGTAACCCCAGAGCGGCGGAGAGTGTCCATTAAATTTATAAATCACCCGCAAGAATAGTTTGATGGTTTTCAGTGTCGTTGAGGTGTGAAGGATTGTAGTGATTGGCTGGAGGGTTGTAGATGTTGAGAATGATGTACTTCCTACCTTGAAACCATACTGTTGCTTCAAGAACATCTGTTGGCTGGGCTACAGTGTTCGCTTTGACTTCTCCATGTATGTCATTTCTGATGTAGGTTATAATTCCTTGGCAGTTTTTGCACTTGCATGGATGGGGTGTGTACCCTGTCATGTGAAGGTTTTTGTTCCTGTGCTTTGTCTCTTGTAGTAGAGCTACATGTATGCTGTGGGTGTTGAAGAGTTTCCCTAATTCTGTTTTCTTGTTTGAAATTCCACCAGTATTTATCTGGACAATGTTCAATGTCCGCTTGTCAGATTGCCTTGCTTTTGAATGCGTTCCTTTGCACCCTGATGGTGTGGGACTCAACCCGATAACACACTTATCACCTGCAGTGTTGGGAAGCACTGTCAGGCGCGGGCCTTTTACGAGGCGACACTCGAGCTCGTATGCATGTCCACTTTCTTTTCTATCCATAATTGATGTGGTTCTACTACCCACCCCAAGACAGAGCTATCATGGTGTGGCCTCCCTGACTGCTGCTCCTAAGGCACTTGTCTGTGTCAGTCTTTGTAGTGTCTTCACAGTCCAGTGTGTCTGTATAACATTCTCCAGGCATGCTGCACAATGTCCAGTCCCCGCCACCTCATATCTCCTGGCAAGCTGCTGAGAGTCTAGTTAGTAGAAACAGCTTCTAGTTAAGCCAAATGCTTAGACAGAGGATCGTCACGTCATGCATCATGTGACGGTACGAGGATCGTGTTAGAAAACAAAAGTGAAAAGAAGAGGGGACCTACCTATTGACAGGATTTTCATACCTTCCAGTAGATTTAGCAGCGCGAGGCAACACAATGACAGATCTGCCCTGACCACAGAGAATGCTTGATGCTATTTGCCCATAACTGGGAAAGGGATTGGTTTCTGCAAGAGCGTATACCACTCACCGGTGGGTTCTTCGCAGTCACCTAAAGGTCGCCCAATTACTCCACGTTCGTTTAGTCTGGTCTCTCCCCCAGGGCCTGTCCTGCTTGGTTAAACCTGCCAGGGACATTGTCCCCGCCGGCATAGCCCCCAGGTTCATAGAGACACACAAGCCCTCCCACCGCGGCAAGGCGAAATAATCCAGGAGAGGTCTCGACATGGAAACCAGGAAAACCAGCCAAGTAACCATCTAGCTGCAGGCAATTATCTCCCCTGTGCTGCATATATATACATTGTACACATTTCTAGAAAGAATAGGTCGTACAAGAAAAAACCTTATACAAACTAATCAGCCGAACAAGCGGAATTTTGATCACATAGAGGCACAACAGAACAAATTCCAGCCTTGTCATCACACATAGAATTGAGCTTTGAAAAGAAACTGAAAGTAGGAGCTGTTCAGATTGACATCTAGATGCTTTTGACACGATCTGGACAGACCGACTTATGTTAAAACTGGCAAAGATAATACCCTGCACCAAAAACCTCAAAGTTCTATCAAGAATGACTGGAACAAAGATTACAATGTGGTTCTTGGAGGAAATAAAAGCAAGGTGAGAAAAATTAGAGATGGCGTACCACTGGGCTCAGTTAATGCTCCAACTCTCTTTTATATGCATGAGCAACATGCTAGATACCAAATTAGTACCATTAGGTTACACTTATGACTGAGCCTTGGTACATCAGTCAAACCAATGTTCGGAGATAGAAATAAACACACAGAGCGATGATACATTGCACCATAAAGACTACTTCGATAGATGGTACCTCAAAATGGATTCAACAAAATCCATTTATGCATCCTTCCATCTGAACAACAAAGAATCAACAAGAGCAATGCACATCCGGGTAAAAGACAAGATCCCTCCGACCAATCCATACCCTAAGCACCTGGGTATCATCGCTCTCGACAGACAGTTAACATTCCTCAAACATCTCGAAGGATCTGCCAGCAAGATAGAAAAAAAAGAAACTGTATCTTGAAGGAACTAACAAGAAAAATATGGGGAGCTTCTCCGACTCTCTTGGGAATATTTATCCTGGCACTCTATCACAGCATAGACTCATATCCGAAGAGAAGATGACAACCAAAATTGATTAGGAGAGCTAACAAAATGACCGATAATATACCACTAAAGAAACTACAAAACAATGCCGCAACAACATCAAGACTTCAATCAAGAAAACCATTCAATGGACCTGAGATCTAAGACTTAATGCAAATGAAACGTGGAAACCAAAATGGGAAAAAGACCCCAAAAGGAGAAGAAATGATAAATGATCCATCAAAATCCCTTTCGGGCTCTAAGAACTCTAAAACTAAAGCGTTGGGTTATACATAACTTATAGCAAATCGATTGGAAACAAATGAAAACTAAACGAATCAACTACGTGCATACGATGCAATAGGCAACCAGAGACCACTGATCATATTGTGCTACATTGCCCAATAACGAAAGTGGAAGGTAGATCAATCGAAGCGGCTGGCGATCATTTCATATACTGGATCGACAATTTCAAAACGGATGTGTAGCCACACGATTCTACTACTTTTTTACAGTGATAAATCGAATAACAAGTATTTCCTTGGAAATCCCAAGTGTTCGTCAGACACAGCTCTATAAACAGTACTGTTTGTGGGTAGAGGGTGAGGAAGCAGGACTGGTCGAAATTCAGGGGAAGCGGTTTCCATTGTATAAAGTCAAGGCGTTTGATATTAGGGACCTTGCGTGTATCAACTACCAGTGTTAATATTTCAAGAAATCCGGTTATCTTAATAAATTAAACTTTGATTCTTAACAGGAACTTTGTTGGATGAAGTCTTTGTTTCCACCACCCCCACCCCTTCTTCCCCAACCCTAGCACCTTTTTCTCTCATGTTCGCAAATGGTATACGCATACGAAACAGACACCGAGTCCCTATTTATTGTACCGTGCCTACTTAGAATATTGTGTTTGGTGGTCTGATTCAGATGAGAAAATTCTACTTATCAAGACCTACATGAAGAGGAAGATCTAGATCTCCGTAAATGACAGGATGCATGCGAGTTTCGTGCTTTACTGAATAATTAAAATAGGCACCGAGACTCTATCTTGATCACGATCTTGTGAAAGAACTTTGAGAGAAGTGTTTACACCACGCACTATTCTCTTCGGAATCTTTCCCAGCTCCAGTCCTTGCACCAAAGAGAGACAACATAATTATTTGACGGACGCGGGATAGGAGCGCTGCCATGCCTCCTTCAGAATTTGCCAAGCCCGTTCGTACTGTAAACACCGTCACTCAATGGACCGGCGAGGCTGGCTGGCCGCGTTCCGCCCAATATTTAATGGCTTCTGACGCCTCATAGAGGTGCTAGATACACCAGATACGAGAAGATCGGCCATGCTTGCTCGATGGTGAATTTTCACGCAAGTGAAATCTGGCTTGCCCCTAGGGATACACGCTATTTTATTTGCCCACCCCTTCTCTCGACACAATGTACCTCTCCAAGCAGACTCTCAGTCTCATTATAGACCGCACATGGTTAAGGCCTATACAAAACGAAATAGAGAGACCTGAGAAAGGGGGAAAATCATACAGACGAACTAGAGAGTTTACTGCCACTATACTCGTAGTACCAGTATTGGAAAGTCGCTGAAGAGAGATCGTGTTGAAACGGCAGAAACTAATGCCCGCAGGTTTCGGGGTTAGCACCGTTTTGCCAAGGCCAAAGCAAGCAGCGCTGCCTGGTGAGTGGTTTATCGTGTGTGGGAAGGACGTGTGTGTTTTACAGGAACGTGTGTGTGTGTAGTGCGGGAGTCGGTGGTGGCTCTCAAAGGGCCCCACACATGGCTGGCTGGCACTAGTGGCAGTCACGTTTAGCTCGATAGGCCCAGCTCAGACAGAAAGAGATAGATAGATAGAGAGAGAGAGAGTACTGAACGATGATATACTATGTACTGAACGTAAACCAAGACTTTTTGTTTCGGTGAATCAAAATCGAAACAGTAAAGAAACTACAAGTGTCAGGAACGGATAACAAATCCGATTGGTTTCGTAAGAAAACATAAATGTGAAGATCCTACGCAATAATGTTTGCATCAGCCAAGGCAATTACACAGCATTGATCAAAATGAACATAACCACAATTTTTTTATGCCTTCATAACTTCTAAGTTCTATACCAGAAAATTTACCAAACATGCCAGACAATGGCTTAATTGCGTCCCAGTATCTAGGGTCCAACTCATTTCATCCACTGAGACTAAATAATATATGTTCGGAGCGAGAGGGTCAAACCCAGGTCAATTACCCCAAACTATACTGTTAATGTTACACACATCTCATCAGTATTTTAACGCTAGCGTTTAAAGGGCCAGCCCTTTACTAACAATATGTTTTTGACTGCTTGTGTTAACTCATACCAAGGATTGCAGAGATAGATCAAAATGATACTTGTGCACAAATTTGTTTACATTTGGGCTGGATGGCCTGGTCGGTTTGGAGATAATAAGGACAGTATGTTAACCATAAACTTGAATGGAAACTTTGTTTTTCCATTGCACTGCTCCTGATATCTGCTGCTGTATGTTCCTCAAGGAATCAAGAGGCATGAGTCAAGTAATAGCCTAAATTATCGCTTGTCTTTAACCGTTCGAAGATTATAACAATGTGCACCTGTGTTCTCACATACAAGAAGTTATTAAATTTATAAATAAATGTTATGAAACTTATTTCGTATCCTTTTAAACTCATTTATAGTCATTCTATTTTCAATACAAATATAATGTAACCGGCCTAATTTAAAAACCTTAGATTTGACAGGGAGCCCTATAGCCTCATTTTTGTGATGAGGTTTTTATGTGTGTTAGCACTCATCCCGCTTATCAAAAAGCTTCTTGTATCTCTGAGACTCTTGGTAACTGCCGTCTCACCAACCACTGTGAATGTACTTTAAAAATTATTCATATCCTTATTGATAATTATAGATCAAAACAAAAGAGACATCAAAACCGCGGCACATTGTTTTCTTGTCAAAGGTCATGTGTGTAAACAATAACTTTATCAATACAATGTGTTTCAAACAGCAGACAACCACCCCACTCTCCTAGTCTTAACTCCCAATGCCTGCCTTCAAATCGAGCCGACTCTGCGTTCGTCTCCATTTCCGTCGCTGAATGTGGGAGGAGCTACCGGAGCGACGGACGAAAAAAACAGGCGAGACTTGGCTCTGATTGGCCGCCGTGCCTGCCCGTTGGCGCCTCTAGTGCCCGCCCCTTACCGATCGTGAGAGGCTTTGAGCGGGTTTTTTTTATCAACAAGGCTACGGCGACGGAAGCGCAAGTCAGCTCGGGACTCGTCGGCAGTAGCCGTGACCGGCGGAGTGTCGGGCACACTGCGAGGGAAAACCAGTCAGACAGATAGACGGTGAACTTCGCTGACGGCAGACGAGACACTTTGTCCGAATTTCGCTGGTGTTCTCCTCTGACTGAGAATAATAACTGACCGTCTGGTTTTCAGCGCCTTTTAAATTTGCTTTTGAATTGTATTGTGTAACTCTTGAGAATATTATATGCTGAAATTTGTGGTGTTCATTTTGTTTAATAAAATTCTGTAGCGCGGATTTACGATTTATCAATTCGGAAGTGTTCAATTGAAAGATCTATACAGTGTGTGGGTTTTCCCTACTAGATCTAAATGCATCTTTTTGGTTTACTTCTAAACAGTACCACTGGCTGCAACTCTTCTTACGACAAATAGAACTTTGTTTTTCTTTGCGATTTGGATTATTTCATGTTATGTTCTCTGAATATTTAGGTCCACCGGTAAATAATATAATTTGAACAAATGGTGTTATATTCTCATACTTAAAACTGCCTACAGTTCAAGAGGTAAATGTGATTCACATCAGTCTCAAGGTCTTTTGTGTCGGACCATGAGCGTTCCAAGACCTACGGGTGACAGCGCCCAGCGAGATCAACCCCAACCACAACAACCACCGCAAGCTACAGCGTTGGGTACCACCCTGCACATCCCATCCTCACACGCTTTCATCCCCCTACAACAGTTTTCATTCACTCCTACGGAGACTCTCGGACTACGCAACCCATCTGACGACAACAACAACAAACCCGTTTCTGTAGTGACGGGACATCAGGCCCAACTCCCGGTGGTGTCTGTGGTGACAGCAGTCCCAGGCCTGTGTCCTCCAGCTCTCTCAGTACACAGCATGCAACAAGCCGTCGTGGGGGGCGCCACGACTATCATCCCCACTGTGATGGCGCCTATGACAGTACACGCTGCAGCCGCTGCAGCAGCGGGACTCCCCACACCTACCACCACCATGACAATGACCAACACGTTAAACATTGGTAACCACCTCTCGGTTGCGGCTGCAGCCGCGAGCACCGCAGCACAACAACAGTATCAGGCTCTGGGGAACACGGCAGCGGGTTTGAACCTCATGACAACCCCAAATCTCAACAACCCAACGGCTGCTGCTCTAAATCTTGCCAACCCCGCCGCCGTGGCATCCGCCATCAACAATCTGAACAGCAGCATCCTGGCCAACACTGCCAACGCCGCCGCAACGCACAACAGCAACAATACGTCTCCATCAAACCATTCTTCACCTTCAACCCCTGCAGACAACAAAGCCACCTCTAAAAACTCTTCATCCTCCAATAATTCTTCAAATTCAAACAGCAGCAGCAACTCCAGCCCTGCTAGCAACAACAATGCCAAGCCATCCATCAACAACGGTACAAACAATAGCACAACGTCTTCAAAATCAGGAAATTCCTCTAAAAACACATCGTCCTCCTCATCCTCATCCTCCTCCAGCCAACAAGGCACCACCGGCTCTTCCACGGATACCCCTGACGACCTCGTCAAGCCAGTGTTCAAAGATGGGGAGTTGGTGCTTGAGGTTGAATGCGGCCAGAACAAAGGGATCCTCTACCTATCCAAGCTGTGCCAGGGAAGTAAAGGTCCGTGCATCAGCTTTCAGACCTCTTGGCTCACACCCAACGAGTTCCAATTCGTGTCAGGACGGGAGACGGCCAAGGACTGGAAGCGTTCCATCCGACATCACGGCAAGAGTCTCAAATTACTGCTCGCCAAGGGAATTCTCAACGTTCACCCCACCATGTGTGACTGTGATGGTTGCAGACAGGGAGCCACTCTCGTGAGTACAATAAAAAAGAAAAAACACATACCGGGGTACAGTGGTTATAATTTTGTTGTTGTTCTTCTTCTTTTCTTCTTCTTGGTCTTCTTGTGCTTGTTGTTGTTCCTCTTCTTCTCCTTCTTTGTCGTCGTCTTCTTTGTTTTTATTATTAATTTTTATTGCTGTAGTTTGTAGTTATTAATGTTGTTCTCCTTCTCCTCCCCACCTCCTTCTCATTCTTTATTTTCCTTCTTTTTTCTTTATTTCAACCAACAAAAAGATAACAGAACAGATTTATATATATATTATATATATAGATAGATAGAGAGAGAAGGAGAGAGAGAACTGAAGTTGCGAAGCAGGGACTCTAAATTTTCCCAGGATGTGCTGCTGAGGGTGGTGGGCCAAGTGTTTCTCGAAGTCTCTTGTCTGTCTCTCTATCTAAGATTTTGATCTTACCCCTTCCCCACAGTGACCAAGTAAGCTCTACGTGTGAAGTATACCATGTGGAAGACCGTATCTTAACTTCAAAGAGAACCTAAAATCAAGAGCAAAACTTGGTTCTCTTTATATTTTTACACGCCCCCTGCTTTTATTCCTAATTGAACTTCAGATTTAATCTAGACCTTAGGAGTGTTGCATTTGGGGAATCCTCAAAATGTATACTGTACACTCGGCTGAATTTTAATAAAACTGATATTAACACGGGCCTTTAATAGTTGTGAAAGTCAAGTTTGCGCTAAATAAATCTGAAATCGCTCTTGTCATTTGGGGGAACTGTTTTCCCCGCTTCTCGGCTCATTGCGTTTGGGATTTCCCCAACAAGCCTTTTCTGCAGTAGCGTTGGTACTAAGCTTATGGTGCATGGAATTTATTCTGATGTCTTAAATGTCGTTATTAGAATAGCAGAATCAGCACCGTAACTAGAGAGAAAGACTAACTAAGTTATAATGCAAAAATAAATACTGTAGTGCTACTGCTATCATTTCAGTGTAGGCCTGCTTGGCATGCACTACAGTGTACTGTCAATAAGGGAAACAACTACACGTTTCACGATGCGGATACTTTACCACAACATGTATTCTACAGCTACTTTTTTACTTTTACTTCTATATTTTTTGCGTATTCGATGTTTACACAAAAGCCAAAGACTTATGTCTATTAGTATTTAAGACAGACTAAACAACAATAAACATCATGTGGTTCACCCAATTGCACAGTTGCTCGAAGCATAAGTTAAGAAAGGGAGCCAATAAAAAAATCCCTTCAAAAGTTTTTTTGGTTATGTGCAGGTAGAGATGGTTTGTGGGTGAAATTTAGAATTTCAAACAAGTATAGATCTAGATTTAGATTAGAAGAAAAATGTTAACATAGTCGTGCTATTTCAGCGTCCTTTCTAGAAATGTTACCACAGTCATGATACCCTTGGCTAATCCGTTCT
>BMAT01005456.1:149470-159691 GCA_019649035.1 Elysia marginata | reverse complement strand
GGGGGACAAGGAGCAGCAGAACTGGGAAGGATCGGGTGGCGTAGATAATAAAGCCAGACGGTGAGTTTCTCTCCACACTGGTCGCTTGCCCAGGGATTAATTTTAGCACGATCATCCGGAAGTAAAGATTAGCCTATATTATATCCAGCCGTACCTTCCCCTATTCACAGAAAGTTTACAAGGACAAGTGTTGAATTGAGTATTTCTGAACCTTGACTTGAGTGTTGCATGCAGTTTTGATTCGAACTCGAAAAAAGAATAAAATCCTATGCTAATTTGTTTCACCCAGGTCACATCTGCTTAATCGCCAAATAGGTATCATACTAATTTTGTGTGTGTCGAACGCATGTCTTATTGCCTTTCAGTAAAAGTAAAACGAAAAAAAAAAATTCACATCTTCCTCTTCTTGTCAAATAAGAGGTTTTGCATATTCATTGTCTCCATTAATTTAATAATTATATTTTCGAACGACATGCACTCCAGTAAAAAAAATAATAAGTCCTTGCGTCATCGCAGTTGGTGGTCTCCCCACATGCTTAATAACCATGAATGCTTTCTATGCCGGCTGCGAGCAATAATGAATTAGCATTGCAACTCCTTAGCTCTCTTCTATCTCCTTTCCATAATTTTATAACCCCAGAACGAGTCGAAGATTGATGGCGGTGTGTGTCTGAAGCCGACAAGCAAAGGTAGTGCTGCAAATGGAATCTATTCACTGAATCAGAGAAACAGAAAAAAATCGCAGCCATTTGGAATCAAACATGCCTCCATCATACGCCGGTCGGGGGTTCAATAAAGTAAACGGGCTGTAAATTCTACGCCGGCAACCTTACCAATTCCAGACACAACCACCAGTTCTTTTTGGGCTGCCTGCGTCTCTTGGACGCACAAAAAATATGGAAATTATGCATTCGTCGGACCGGAGACGTAACAATCCGCGCTCTCCTCGACCTCGGGCCGCGGACACAATGAATGAAACGAACCAAAACTTGGGAACGCATTCAGACCGCACACTGTAGTCGAGCCTAGATCTACAACTGAACTAACCAGAGCGGGGTGGGTTTTTACTTCAGTCTTGCCGGCTAGGACCAAATTGATCGCGTTGTAGTCGGTAAAATTGCCGCATGCGCTATGCGGTAGGCCGTGACATGTTCGGCCTTTTACAACAAAACGGACAAAGAAGCTAGGACTACAGAAAAGAGGAGGTTCCCTAGCAGATGAATTGAGTTAGCCGTTCACTGTACCAGGGTTTATATCAGACATTATTTCATACGGTGATGTATGTCCTCTCCCCTTTCCCAAGCGGCTCAAACTTCGCCACCCTCGCCGGATTCTGGCAAACAAGCCGCACATTCAATAGGTTTTGTTGATATTGAGACCCTGGGACCTCCCATGTGTTTGTTCGCTGCGACGCGAACGGCCCAGCTTTGAATATTTTTATTTGATGGAAAAATATCGGACTTTGCCAGGTGGCATGACGGGCGAGAATTTACTGGCGAATTTCACCACATTGAAAATGATACAATGAGCATTCCTTTTGATTTATGTATCAGCTGGCACAGAGACAAGCAGACATTTCGTTTTTAAGAAGGATGAAACTGAAAGTAAAACGGTTGAAATATATGGTGATAATATGACCGTGAACATTACAACTTTTTCATCGTTACTACGTAAAGCAAAACATTTTACTGGTGCTCGCAGTTGAACACGTCTGCCTCGAAAGGCCAAGGAAGCCACATGACGCGTATTCCTCCGGACCGACCTAGGACTGGTGAATCAGATACTTTTCGCCACGTAATGCGTTCCCATGGGATTTGGGTGTCGGTGATAAACGACCGGATTAAAAAAAAAAACCAGAGTAGAAACCTTGCGCGTGCATGACGACGACGTATGACATAACAACGCCTACAGGCAGTGTGGGTTTTACAGCAGACGATTGGCTAACGGGCGTCTCGAGCCCATCAGTGCATAGATTGTTAGGTACCCACCCTGGATTTTCTTTCACCTCGTACAAGTTTGGCGTGATGCAAGCTCAGAGGGCGTAGATTACTCCTGGATTTTTTTCTTTTTTGGGCTTCGTCCTCATGAGCGAGCCCTAAACGCAGAGCTGGCCCGGAGTTTTCCATCAACTGAGGGATACGCGCCGTATGAAAGTGAAAGTGAAACTTGCTGTTATATCGCGACGATATAGATCTATACTACAATCGGCTAGCTGCTGTACACATACGATGAGCCGGCCAAGGCTTGGTATTTTGACTGTCAAAGACGTAGAACTAATGAAGGCCTTTCACCTTTCTCCCCGTGGCACCAGATCAGACCTAGTCTATTTTAACTGGTCTTACCAAGCACACAAACAGGCAGGTTCGCTTAGAGCTGGGAGTGGGAGGACGTGTGTGAGATTTGCACAAAGCCCTAGATCTGATGCCAGGTCACGCACACACAACATTGTACAGTCTCGCTTCGGATTCCACGTCCCTTTTCTCGGACTTCTCGTGTCTTTTCGCGCGAATGAATTAGATTGGGGGGAAATCTGCCGAGATCTAGTGAAATTAACTTGTTTTATTTGATTTTCTTCTCTATAAGTTATTTAACAAAAAAAAGCACATTGCACTTGCTAAACACTGTTTGCTTGTCGAAAAAAAGAGTAAAAAGAAGAAACCCCTTTTCTTTTAGTTTTACTGACCGTTGAACATCGTCTTCTGCACTACTAATCTTTCGAGCATCATATTTTTTTCTCTATTTAACAAGATCATCAAGAAAACAAGCGACCTTTTTAAATTTGCGATTAAGCCATCTCTTCTGACGCACGACGCTATAAAAAGGGGAAAAGTTGTGGTTTAAGCGTAAGTTATCTTTCAGACTGAGTATCACATTGTTCAATAGCACAGACAAAGTTCTTCTTCTTCTTCTTCCTCTTCTTCTTTCTCCGTGCATGTCTTTTCGTGGTCTCTCACATCGTTTGCCCATTGGCCGCTGATGAAAACGGGAACTGGGCATGCGCCTCTTCTATGTCTACTGTGTCTTGTGCACGTCCTGGTGTGGACATACATTCCCGTTATCGACTGACAGACACCATAGAAGGGGGAGGGGATTAGAGAGGCTACTTTCGCGTGCTAGATCTAGCTGGCTTGGTTGGCATTAGATCACTGGCATCAACACGAGCACTTTTTCAGGGGGTTTCCCAAGCGCCTTAAATTCCAGTGTCTTTGCTTTCATTGCTTGTTTCTTTTTTTAGCACATTGGTCAACTGGTAATTTGTAGTATATTATGTGAAAAAGGATGTCCCAGTTGAAGGCTATTCTGGAGCTTTTGGTCGTTTGTCATTTTCCAAAGACTGATCTTACATGGACAACGTGTAATCATTCATATTATAGGAAGAAGCCTTTGATGTGAATAAAGTAGAAAATTTTATAAGCAGACCCCACCAAGTACCAACGTGGAAAACTCATCCCACTTCAACTTGACTGAATTTTCCCCGTTTTATATAATGTAAACTTTTCTTTAATGATATAATATATTAGATCTATTGGGAGTCTCGCTTAAGCACTTTAAATGAGACTTGAGAGCTAATTATCTTTTTAAGTGTGGGAGGAGGTAGTTTTGTGTGTGGAGAGTTTACAAGAGAAGCGAGGAATGTACAGTAGTAAATAGTATAATAAGTATACAAGTATTGGTCACAACTATGAACAGCAACATGGTGATGTTCAAACTACACAAGCGCCTATTCACTGCAATGAGTATTTTTGAGCGTGAGTTGGGACTATTATGTTTGTACTCACGAAGGTCGATTTCGGTGTCAAGAGGAGAAAACACGCGCCAGGGTGACAAATAAACGGGTGATTTTAGATTGCGTGGGAAGTACCATTATCAACGAAACCAATGTAATTTTTTGTACGGTACAATGCACATGTAAATGTTCGTGTATGTATTACTGTTTGTCGTTGTTGTTGTTCTTCTTTCCTCCCTCTTGATGATGACCTTACCATTGTACATGTATTATCCTTCCATCTTCCTTTTTTTCAAATCTTCTGAAAGTACATGGAACTTTCATTATATAATTACTGTACCTCCAAGTCCAACACACTCTTTCCATTTCAATTCATCATCTTCATCATTACCTTCACACTCCCTCTGTCCGTATCTCCATCTCTGGTACGCTGCCTGTCAGTGTGTTGCTGCTGCTGGTGAGGAAATCCGAGCTGAATCGACAGGAAGTCGGGAGGAGGCGGTGGCCCCCTGTCTACGCCAGACCCAGCCCTGGCTGTATCAGATTCAAACCTGCCAAGGGCGATAACACTTCGATTTTGGCTAACGCGAACACAAGGGGCCAAATGGAGCTTGGAGAAAAAGAGACGGAAAGCCTGGGGAATGCATACAGGAGAGGCAGTGCGTAGGTTAGAATCTGTTTTAGATAGACAGAACGTCATTTTGCCAGACCCAGAGCTGCGCTACTGGTTCTTACTTGCATTGTTGACAAAAGAGAACCTTTTTTAAACCATGAAACGCTAAAAAGGGTAGAGATGACAACGAGTGAAGAAGAAGAAGAAGAAGAAGAAGAAGAAGAAGAAGAAGAAGAAGAAGAAGAAGAAGAAGAAGAAGAAGAAGAAGAGGAGGAGGAGGAGGAGGAAGGAGGAGGAGGAAGAGGAAATGATGAATATTTACAGGTACATACATGTATTATTTTTCGATCTGTTTGTCACCGACAACGATTGCATTGCCGGTTGCAATCTTTCAATGGAAGAGCTTCCCTAAATTCTTAGTTTCCAATCAATAGATCTGTCCAACCTGAAACTGTGAAAGCTTCATAATTTTTTTTTTGTTTCGCACTGGTCTTCCACTCTAACACCACAAACGAGGCACGTAATCCTATGTTTACCTCTGCAGAAGATTTTAAGAAACCTACAAAGATTGAAACCTGGGAGTTATACCCGTGACGTTAGGCTACATTAGAGACCTTGAGCACTAACGACGATAATGTATTACGTAATAATACCCATAAGTAACGTGGGATTTACAGCAGACGATTGGCCGACGGGCCCCGTTAAACCATCACCCAACTTGGATTTCCTCCGTTATGGGCTTCGTCCTCCTGAGCGAGCCCATATTCTATCTCTGTGTGAATCATCTGATTCTGAATATATACTAAGAAATCGGGTATTTGCTGGGGGGTAAGGGAAGCTTATTAATGCGAGCGGTTTACAACACGATGATTTTGCTCATCCCCGTTGAAGAAGAAAGAAGCGAGGTCTGAGATTTCAAATTTTTTATTCCCTTAAGTCTAATTATTCTAAGTTAAATTGACTGTTCTTTTTTTCCCAGAGCATTTTTGTTGCTTCCGGTTAAGCGTAAATCACTTACTGACAATGTAACAAAACAAATCTTGCATGAATTTTATAGCGCTGCGATAATACTCTAGGCATCATAATCCATATTATTGGATAATTGAAGCCTGATGGATATAAATATGGCCAGAAATAACTTCATCTTGGATACGCCACAGTGTAAGGATATCAATACGGCTACATAGACCCATCTTTTTGGATAAGAAGTATAGATATGGCTGTATACAAGAATTTTGTTTCTGAAAAGCTCAAAACTCGAACATCACTCGGTGCTCAAGTATCCGTGATATCTGCGCGACGGGTCCAGCACGCTTTTACCTACCATAAATTCCAGCAAGGAATACAGTACGCTTTTGCTCTGGTTCTCTCTTCACATGTGCATTGTGTGCTTTAGTGCTAAGTTGCAATATATACGCCGAGTGCGCGTGCACAACGCTTTTCTGCTTGTAACTCATTCTAACTTGAGTGCCTACAGACCTCTTTCACCGTTTCAGTATCGTGTTTTCTGGGAGGCTAAAGTAATGTTAAAACTAAACAAAGAACTTCGACTTGAGCTGTGGACCAAACAAAGCTTGGACTGGCCTGTGAATGTGATGGCCTTCTCTGCTTTCAACGGGCAAGGCATTTCCCCTCACATTCCGTGTGGAAAGATGTGCACTCTTCTTAGAGCCTGCAAGCCAATCTTGGTATCTTGGTAGCACCCACACTCACGGCACACTTACTCCGGGCAGAGGAAAGTAGTAACCGGAAGAGAGGGGGGGGGGGACTCTGGCCGAGTGGGGCTCTGGCCGAGATGCAACCTGTCGATCGGCCTGTCTGTCGGACAATTCTTACCCGATATGCCACGGCCAGCTACTGAGCAAGAAGTGAGCGTGTAGATCACATAACATATTAACAATGTACTTATATCTGTTAGCTTGGATCTGAACTAGATTCTAGACTCCAAATTCTCGGGATGAGAGCAGGAACAGAATGCTTGCTAGCGCTCGTGTTTACGTGCTCCAGGGAAATCTCGATGGCTGGCCGTTATCAAGACGTCTGCTGCTCTGACTCTGAGCATGCGTACTGCACTGATGTCTAGGATGACGTATACCCGTTTCACTCTACGCGCGTATACCCTACGGAAGACTCCGCACCGGCTCTGTAAAAATTCTGTTCCTGTCACCTACACATTTTCACATGGGACGTGAAAGCAAAAGCGTATCGCCGATCAAGCGACAGTCTTGCGTCTTTCATACGGGTAGGCGTTATATGAAACGCGCTTTTACTTTTAGAGAAGACAGGGAAAACTCCACAGCGAGATAAGCCTTCTTTAAATTTGCGTGGATCGATTGCAAATGTAGAGCTAAAACCTTGCAAGTGAAAAAAAACTTAGCAAGGAACAGAAAATAAAAATTTCCGAATTAAGTCTTAGCAAGTTACTCCATTTGAACATTATTTTTTTTATATTCTGAACAAATTAAAAGCTGTTTAAAAATGATTTATGAGAGGCAGGTACCATTTGCTGCTGTGAGCAGCGATGTGGTTAATCAGCGCATGTTGTGGCTGTAAACATTCTGCTTTCGATCCAAGAGGTCTGCGGTTTAAATACTGCCACGGACAAGTGCCGAAAGTGAGTTCGTTTTGGTTAACGTCCCCTAATTTTTCTCATGGAAGTTTAAACCTACACAGAGTTGTGGATATTTTTTATTGGCTTTGTCACTCGACTCGGCTTGAAAATAAGTTGTCCTGCTTGACAAGGTATTAAATTCTTATTTCTAGTATTTGGGGGATAAGCTGTCCCAGAAGCTTCTCCTTGTTAAGTGCAGAAGGGACACGTCAATGTACTGACCTGTCTGTGGAACAATGGGAAAACTGTTCGAACTTTGAAGTTCTGTGAACTTTAGACAATTATCATCTCGTACCGTTCAAAGTTATAATTTCTAAAAAGACCCTGCACTTCTCTCTTTTATCTCCTGAAAAACAACCAGCCCAAGCAAAACAAAACAGAAAACCAGACAAGTCATTGGATATTCAGTGTACAAGAAAATGACAAAAAATTAACATATCATTCATTTATTATGCATGCCAATATAATTTGGTTTACGCGTTGGACTCGTGATATGGCGGTTGCGGGTTCGATTTCCATTGAATTACTCATGTTGTAATTGCCTTCAGAAAGCTTTCCGCAGCCCCACCTACCCGTAAATGGGTACCTGGCTACATGCAATGCTTGATATCTGTGGGAAGTTATATTTTGAGCGCCTAACGGGCAGCCGTACTACATTGTATAATGCTCTGATCATATGATTTGAATTTGTTCTGGTGTGTATTGCCTGCTATGGGTTTATAAAAGTCTTGAGACTGCCTCAGGCAGTGGAAGACTCTAACCAAGTTTGCCCTTGTGTTAATATCTCTTTCCATCCACAAGACTTCAACCCATGTTCTATCTACGTTTATTTTGTTAGGAAAGCTTGTCGAGCCCACCTGTACGCTGCACGCCTCGGGTTACTGTCTTCGGTGCTTAGAGTGAGATGCCGAGATCAAGAAGGCGGAACAAACCCAGTACATATGTACACTAAGCAACTTAATCAAGGGATTATAAAAATACGAAGTTGACCGAAAACAATAATGAAAAAAGATTAAAAAAAAAAAAAGAGTAGGCGGTTGGAGCGTCTATGGAGTTCAAATGCAATCTGAGCGCACACTTCATTCTGCCGCTTTCACCCTTTCAGTCCACGCAGATTTCGGTGCAGATTTAGCTCTAATTAGCACTTACAGCGTGTAGATGTTGATGACCGAACATAGGTTTTTTTGACTGTTGTAAATTTGTTGTTATCATCGTCATCGTGACTATTGGCGCTTCTGGTTCGCGCTAGGGTTTATGCACTATAGACCCGCTTAGTAGGACGAAGCCCATAAGAGAGGAAATCCAGAGTGGCTATCTAAAACAGACGCACTGATGGCCCGTTAGCCAATCATCTGCTGTATTACTCACGCTGCCTATGAGTGTTATTGCGTCATACGTTATCGTCGTTGGGGCGCAAGGACTCTATTGTTGCACATCCGGTAGATGTAATCTTCACACAAGTATTATTGTATGGAACTACACGTACAAAGTTTGGGAATAACGGGGTCAAAGGATTTTTATTCGGTGGATAAGCCTTGTTTTGTATAGTACATCGTCGTGATTATAGTGGGTGCTGTGTAGACTTCTCCAACAGAATGATCTTGAGTTACATAATAAGACTTGCTCCCGGCACCCAATTCCTGGCGTGGCCTTGCAGCTGCGCAATATTGTCAGCGAGCAAAAATTTGGGTAATTTGCAGGCAGTTAGTAAGTGGGGCAGTGGCGGGCGGTGAGAATGTTCCTAATCCTAGTCCTCACTAACCGCTGGGATGACCTTACCGACATGGAGAGGCTACAGACTAGGCCTACAGATCGCTAGAGAGGGCTGCAGGAAGCTACGGCTAGACATGTGATGCTGCTGCATGCACATAATGTCCTATGGAACACTTGTTATCCTTTGCCACACTTGCAGCTACAGGCTTCCAATCAAACTGTACAGTGTACGCATTGGCTTCTGTTGGCCAGCTAGTTGAACACATCTACTCACACTCAGTCATTGATAGAGTTTGAATACGGCAGTCAATCAATTTACACGCTTATGGAACGCTCCTGTAAATCAATGTACTGTATGGAGGCACATGCATATGATGCCCAAGCATGGATTGGATCATGCTCTTTAGATCGGTATTGGTTTGTCAGCGGTTCTAATGTTTTTACACTTTTTCAAATTGTTGCGTCTAGTAATGCTGTTCAGTGGGCCTATATATTGCGTACTTATGTTATATAAGTTCGATCGATATGTTATATATCCATTTACAATCTGTACAACGTGAAATACACCAATTTACCACAGATTTAGATATGTACGTCAGGACTTTGATTTTACCACGCTTTTAGATAATTTTCGCATGATCTAATGTACTTGGACCTTTTCTTTTTCTACTAGATCTCCGCTTAATATTTTGGTATAAATCTAGTTGTCCAAGTCTACTGTTTGTCTTCTTAATCTGTACCCAATTTACAAGAACCTGGCCCCAGTGTGGCCTGTAGAGCTGGTTGGATCTCGCCCTCGGCTCTGTGCACTCATTAAAACCTGTGCCCTGACACTTCCCTGGTCGACCCCGTCACAGCAAATTGCGTACGGCCCCAGGCCTTTTGGGGGGCTTTCTCCGTCTGCCACCTCACGCACTGGCACACTCAGGCGCTAGGCATGGGGCATAGGGCAAGCGAGCTTGGGGTCTTGGTGATACGACCTGGATGGAGGAGACGGAGGAGAAGTAGGGCCCACCCACATCAGTACATGCTTGCGTACATTATAGTTGTTGCCTATGCCCAGTATGCGTAGGTCTACGGTTAAATCAAAAAGGGATGTTGGTCGATCTCTTGCCACATTGTCACCGGGAGGGTTTTCCATGAGTCAATGTGTGAAGTGCATGTGGCCCATGAGCAAAGGGGTGGGATCCATAGCGAGCGACTGACATGAAGAGAGAATAGTCATATTTATCCACGTTGTCCGGCCATTAAAAATTGTCAATATAAACAACATGAATAGTTTTTACCACACTACCTAACCTGGATAGACGCGAAGTTAGTTGAACACAGTCTAAGAAAACTTGGATAGTACATGTACGACAAATCATGTAGAACAAGAACTGTGCTTGCATGATGCAAAGAAAAGTCTCAGGTGCTCTAACATTTACAGCTGTTTTTTGGACGGCTGTTCATTATCTCCGTGTTTTGCGATTGAGAAAGAGATGGTTGAGTCACTGGCGAGAAAATAAAACTTGTTTATTTTAGTCTTACAATTTTTGCACGAAAGAGAGAGAGATA
>BMAT01005456.1:118920-135530 GCA_019649035.1 Elysia marginata | reverse complement strand
CCCCCCCCCCCCCCCCTCACGACTGCCAACAAACATGGAGCACCGTGTCGCACCGTGTTCTATGTCAAGTGCGGCCAGGGCAGGGAAAATAAACGTCCTGTCTGTCGAGCTGTAGGTCGCCTCCCTATTATGCCATACTTTGCAGGAGGAAAAAAGAAACTCCACTCTCAGTCCGTCTCACCATAGCTGGCAGTCTTGTGAAACTTCACACTAACGTTACTGGAAGAGTTTGAGATTTCAACGCCTTTCTGCAAATTTTGATGTCTGGAGCCCTGGCCTTTAATCCGCGACACACTCAGTCTGTCTCGGTGGGTCTGGTGTGTCGCTAGCCTTAATCCACGATCCACTTAACTCCAACGCGATCTATTGTTCACTTATCGCGAATACCGTAAGTTTGTCTGTTATTTACGGTCTGATGGCGTGATAACATAGGCCATGCACCGCGTTATCTCTGGTCTGAGCGCAAAGAAGAGCGCTACCTGTCAGTCTATCAATCTCATTACATTATCTATTGGCGTAAAGAACTCTGCTTACATCACAGACTAAATTTTCGTACACCTTACACTTAGTCGGCCGTGCCACTGCAATGATACGCGAAAACTAATAATCTCTGTTGTGAAGAGAGACAACTCGAAGAGATAAGAGCCACCTCTCGAACAAGTTATCTAGAGCTGAGCAGTTACTGTTTTTATTTGTTGGGTATGGATGAAACCTTGATCAAACATAATGTGCACTCTTTCAATCATAACAAAATGTATGTTTCATATTTTCTCGAAGTATAAAGTGTAGGTTTATGCAAAGTTTGTGTGTGGAATTAGGAGAGGGTGGAGCTGATTAACAGTACCAAGTGTTCAAATTGTTTTCATAGAGTGGGGGTGGGATCAATGCATTGTTTATCATCGGCCGTCTAGATCTGGATCTAATCATCTAGGTACCAAATTATTTGGATTGCTTGGGTTCGCTTCCGAAACAGCTCGCCGCTGAGCGATATCAATCTTTATGACTGTTGAACTTTACGTTTGGATTCTGTCACGGACAGACGGAAGGTAGATTTTAAAAAGTTTGAGAAATGCTAACAGGTTATGTAACATCGGACTGGATAGAAAGTACTGTGCTTGTCGTAGAAGTATAATGATGAACGAACGAACTTCATGATGGGAGAAGGGTGAAGTGGGAGTATCTGTCGCCAAAGATAAAGATATAAAGAAAGGTAGATTGACAGAAGGGAAGAAAAGAAACGAGAAAGAGGAGGGTAGAGTGGAATAGGTAGAGAGAGGGAGAGAGAGATGAAAGTGTCTTCTCCAGTGGGACGGGCTTTAACAAACGGTAAGCTTAACTAGATGTAGGTTACAAACCAAGAGACCCTTTTTATTTTATGGCCCAAACGCATTAGTCAGCGCCCTGTTGGATCCAGCAAGAAACCCCTGGACATATCAGGTCAACATGTCTGGGGGATGCCCCAGAGCTATAGGCCTATGTCCAATCTTGGTTGGTCAGTTGGGTTTAATAGCTAGCCTGATGTTAAGACACTCCTAGGTTTTGCCAAGCCTTGCCCACCTGCGAGGTAGATGGCCAAAGATTGATGACAGTCATACGTTATACTCGGTGGCCTACGGAAAGCCGCAACAAAGTTTACTATACACACAGCTAACCAGATACATTCGCAATAAGATAAATGATAGTTATGATACAATAATTTTGTTGAAATCAGACACGTTTTTGATGACTTTTGGATGTGAATAATTGTAGACAGGAAAAACGAGAAAAGTACTTTTGTGGAAAAACTAGAACAATATTTATCTATATTTATCTTCAATCGTTATCAAGAAATCAAGGAAGTTGTATCCTTGGGTAATTCATAGGCTAGTGGCCCCTTGCTGACTTAAAGTACATCTTAGCGTCTTCTTCTCTTCCCTGTGTATCCATGTCTGAATGTGAGACTTCATTGCCAACACCGCGACTGTCGACTGCACCCATATAATTCAAGGGTAGAGATGTATATAGAACGGGCACGTAGGTTTTCTCTACAGCTTCCCTGACATTCACGGGACAGGAAGAGGGACTGTGTGAGGATGACGCACGCATGTTGGGGGTGGGAGAGGTAAAATCCACCAGCCAAATGAGACTGTTATTAGACTCTTCGTGTACAGCATGGCTTCCTTGGCAACCTAGATACCCCCCTCCACACCCTTCCTATCTCAGTGCAATCTGGAATGATCAAGTCTTTAAACGCAGACCCGAGACTCACACACTGTTATTACAGCCGTTTCCCAGTCCTACCCCATCAGTTCTTGGGGGCTCATTATAGGGCTTCAGTTCAGTCATGGGCCGTGCAGCTCCAAACTCTAAACCCCCTGCGTTCTCAGCCTCTATATTCAAGAGGGAAAGATGGAGAAAGAGCAGGGATTGAGAGAAAGAAAGAGAAAGAGAGGATAGCACGTGCGAAATTGAAAAAAATGAGGTAGGCTGTCACGCGTCCGCTGTCATTTGTCTCTTAAGCCCTGGGGCGACTGAAGGAGACGCAGACCAGCGTTGTCCCAAGAAAAGTAACGGGGCTTCCCCACGACAAGAATGGTTGTCGTTGGTTGAGCGATTGTCAGTGGTAGATGTTTGCCCCCAGCAAGTCTCCAGTTAGGCCCTTAGTACTCGAACATCGTGCGAACCTGTACTCTCAGTGTCTATCGAATGATAGAGGGGGAAGCAATTATACTAGTGGTTTGATTCTAACTCTAAGATAAGATCAATAGGCCCAAGTAATTATGAACATAATGTATGCCAGGTTTAAAGCGGCAGCGTGTATCCTCTGCATGCCATCTCTGCTCACCTTCTCAAGCGCAACGCTATGTTAACATGTTGCAAAAATATAATAGTTTTAATCTCACCTATGCGATATGACAAGAACGAATCTTATCATAAATATATCATACTCCATACAACCAGTTTTCTATTAAGCTAATTTATACGATAATGTTTTTTACCAACTCACTTACGGTAAGCCCAGCTACATGTAGTTTTCCACCATTACCTTCAGCGCCCCCTTTTCTTAACTTCTTCTACCGACGTCCTCTTGGTCTATGTTCTCATACAAACGCCATTACTTACTGAAAGACCATCTCTGCTCACCATCAGACCACATCCAGGCAACCACTCTTGTTGAACTGACGTGACGTGCGTCCCAATCTCCAATTCTCACCCAGTCCCTTAGCATCTTGGCGTTATTTTGGTCGTGGTGAATTGGACGGATGGAGTAGGATGGGCCGGGACATTCGGGAACATTCGCACCCTGACGGCCAGGCCTGCGTCAATATTTTATGAGTTCTGGACGAGAATGACGTCCCGGGTTTCTCGCGGACGGTCCTCAGTGGCTCACAGCCAGGCGCCCGGTAGAATAACGACGGAACGCTCCAAGCGGGTTACTCACCCTGTCGTTCGCTTGTGTCTCAGTCAGTCATCACATCAGTCTTGAGTGGTCCCGGCAAGAGATGCCCTGCAGCCGCTCAAGTCGAAATGAGTACTGGGCTGTACTGAGAGGGGGCGGGGGCGGGGCGCTGGAAATGTAGAGTAGAAAGGGAAGAACCGCTGGAAATGGAGAATGGAAAAAATGAAGAACAATAAAAGAAAGATAAAACAAACAAACAGGGATAAGAGAAGGTGGGAAGGGGTCATCCTTGACTGTTCATTTTTCAGTCGCTCGGGATAGCTATACTCACGGAGGCAGTGGTGGTAATGGCACCCTATTCTTCTTCCCACCTTTCAGTTTCACTCATTTACTCCATCATTCATTCATTCCCTTTTTTGCCGCGACGGTTCTTTGTTTATCGCCTTACTCGGGGCTATCTATCGGCCCGCCGGCTGTGCTCTGTGTTAATTTATTTATCACCCTCGCACGGGCCATTTCCAGCCTTCTCACTGCCGTACCCAATGGATCGACGACGGTTTTACCCTTTGCCTCGTGTGTAGGGCGTTTTAAACTCACTGCTCTTAGCCCGGATCGTCTTTGTACTAAAATCTTTTTACTAAATTAACATTATTATAATTCACCATTTCGTCAATCTTTTTATCTTATGAAAAAGATTCCGGAAATGTTACGACAAAGGCATTATTGCCGGTCTATGAAAAAAAGTACTTTGTGTGTGTGTGTGCGTGTGCTAAGATTACATGTAGTAAGATACAACTTGATTTTCATACTTGAACTGCATATTTGGTTTGCGATCAGACTTGCTGTGGCCTAGCGAAGACAGACATATCTAACGATATCATGCTGTTGCTAGTGTCGCTCTCTCTCNNTCTCTCTCTCTTCTTTTTCTTTCTCCGCTATCTTCCTATACCGTTTGTAGACGTAGTACCACCTTTTTTCCCATTCTCCGTATTTCTAACTGTCTTTGACATTCAACCGGAATCTCTGTCGTGTCTCACATTTGCTCTCTCTCTCTCTCTATCACCCACTCTGTATTCCTCCCCACTTTGTCACTCTGTCATTCTGTAAGCAAGCCGCCGCTCTCTCAGTCTCTGTCCCTAATGGCAGGCTCATTACCTGGGGCTCGGCTGAGTGGTGGTGGGTTAATCTCTCGCTGGCACCGTGCCAACATTCTACTGCCGCCGCCGCTGCTGCTGTCGTTACACCACTCCGTCTAGCGCCAAACCATACTTCTACTTCTACAACCGCAACCTACAACAACAACGACAACAACGCCATCAACAATAAGCGACCTCCTGCTTTCTCTCTTTTGTCTCCTGGCGCTCCGGGTTTCCCCTATGTTCCTCTCCCTGGGCACTCCATTCTCCTCTATTCACTCGCCGTCTCGGTAAGAGGACTCCGTTTGTGTGATCGACGAGACGCAAAATCTATTCTACTTCCGGCCTCGGCGCAGGCGGAACTGGATCAATACGCATGCGTGGTGGGACGCCCGTAATAATGCAACTTCGGTGGCGCGTCTGATCCGTCTTACTTTTCTCCCTTATCGACCTCTGCTGCTCTATGTTGTCTGTCCCTCGTTGGTCTGTGTGTGCGTCAGTCTGCACTCTACGTGTCCGTCATGTTGTCATCAGGCTTACTGTCCTTTCACTATCACTGTCTTCATGAAGTTCATGTTATCTTCTCACGTTCTCTCTTTCTCTTTCTCCTCTTTTCACTTGGTGCTGAAGGTATGTCCTTCTTCTCCACCCCATTCTCTCTCTCTCTCTCTCTCTCTCTCTCTCTCTCTCTCTCTTTTAAAAATCTGTTTTGCTTACAATATCTACTGTATCTCATCTAGCACACATTTTTTTTAAAGTTACAATATCCGTTCTATAGTGTTTGTGTTGGACTGTGCGTGTCTTTGTGAAGTCCTATCGACCACCGCCCAAATCTCATCTTCTCATTCTTTCTCTCGTTGAAAATAAAGATCAACTTTTGCTCTCCTCATTCTTTCCTATATTGCGGCCTCAGGTGTCCTTCTCCTTTAGCCCCAGTTATCCTTCTTCTTCGGCCTCGGTTATCCGTTTTTTCTTTTCTTCTTGTGCCATCATTATTTCTCCACGTTCTTTCCCAGTCATTGCAATCCTTCATGTCTCTTAGCGCTTGTTCCGTGTGGCTTGCTGCACCTTTCTTTCTCATTTTTTTCTTTTTTTTTTTTTTTACGATATTTAGACTTCTAGTTTCTCTCTCGTCGCGCGGGCCTGCTTGATGCTAAGCTTCAAGAGAAGAAGAACATTGCTAGCGAGGAGAGCGTAATTCAATCGCAGGCGAGCAGTTTTAATGAGGCTTGCTTTTACGGCGCCCGGGGAGGTGTTAGAGTTGGGCTTCCTTCCTCAGCCCCACAGAGAGAAGGGCTTTTAGCTCCACATGGGAGCCGAGAGGAGGAGAACACTTTTCCATTCAGCTTAGAGAGGGAGGAAGGGATGTATGAAAAAGCCATGGTGAATGAAAGTTGTGTGGTGCTGTCCCGCAATGATAGCGGACAGAAAAGCTGCCTCCAACAATAATAATTGCTGTTACGGTTGTTAGTTGGAAAATGGTGACAGTCGAAGTTGGCATGATAAAGTAGTACATGTAACTTGTAGTGATAACTTGGTTCAAGTTGAGCTTTAGGAAAGATCGTTGGTAGTAACCAGGTAGAAAGAGTTGATGTTATTATACTTTTTTTTGGACCGGAGAGGTAGGGGGAAGAGAGTGGCAAAAAGGAGGAGGAACTCGCACTTTATTGATACGAGGAAACGAAAACTTGACAAAATGAACAGAGAAGGAAAGAGCGTTGTTAAATGTAAGAAAAGATTTGGAAATATGCTCAAGTCAGGAGGGACTAAAACGTGTTTTAAAATCCTATCGTATGCGAGCTCGAAGTAATTACGAGAGGAGAGAAACAGACGCACGGATACAGAAGATAATTAAAGATCTAGACAGTCAACTAGGTAAAACCTATGCAACTTTAAAGCACCCACGAAAACTTTCGCATAGAAAGATTATTTTCATGGGTTTGCTAGTATTTTTTAGATCAGCACCACACTAAACCTCTCCTAAACTCAATGATTCCAAAAGACCCTGCGCCTAGCGATGAGTAGGCCTATGGCGGCCGATGATGAGGGGCCTCTTATTGCTGTTGACAACAAGCAGAAAGGCAAGCCAGTTCCAACCTACTCCCCTCAACCCTATTCCCCACCACTTCTCTTGTCGAAGGCTAGACTTATGTTATTTTTCTTTGTTTCGAACCCCCTCCCTTCACTTCATCTCATTGCAGCTTTCCAATTTCCTTCCATTTTCTAGCTCCCCCAAAGCAGAGCTCTGCAAAGCCTTCATTTTTCTTTTCTCAGTATGAAATCCAACGTCAGTTCGATAAATTTTGAATGTTAATTCCTCAGTAGTGGCGTCCCTTATCCCCCCTCCAATCCACTCTGCCTTAACCAGACGCAAGGATGTTTTCCTTTCCTAAGTTTGGAACTCTGTTTTCCCGGGGTAAAAAGAAGCGACCCATTGAGAACTTGAAAGAATTTCAAAGGAAAAGACAATAGAACATACGTTAGAAGACATTATGTTTATTGTCCAAGATCTATTATAGGATTGTAAACAACTGCTGTGAAAGACCATGGATTTACACATTTTATAGTAAAATAGTTGTCAATAAGCTGTAAATAGTAATCTATGCGACAAAATTAGTATTTCGGTCTTTTATTTTAAATTGAAAGCAACACTCTTCAAAATGAACTGATGTTTTTTGTTCTGTTAAAAGAGCATTTATAATTAAATATGTATAGTGGTAAAAGTTCTTTTCTAGCTGTTTCTGTCATTTTCTCTGTGTCACTCCTTGCTTTTCCCTTTTGTCCTCTTCCTCCCCTTCTCCTCATCTTTATCTGGCTTGTCTTCCAAGTGTAATCCTCTTGGCCAGAACCCCCCCCCCCCCCCACACACACACAAAACTCGTCCAGCGCTAGCTAACCCGTGGCCTACCTTAATTATTGATTACGCTCCTCTCATTCCTCTTATCTCTCTCTTCAGACCCGCAAGGGAGAGAAGCGCCGGATTCCAAACGGAGACCGGAAGCCGAGGAAGCTATCAGGGGGCGGTAACTCTGGCAACGGGAACAGCTCCGGGCATGCTGGGACGTCTGGTGCCTTCCGGCCCGTGGGCGGAACCAAAGCAGTGGCGTCTCATCTAACGTCGCCAGGGGGCGCCACGGCTAAACCGGAAGTCAAACGTTCTGGCGGTGACAAGCAGCAAGTCAAGATAGCAGCAGCAACAGTCGCAGGAACAGCAGCGGGAGCCGCAAAAAATCCAGACCAGAGGTGATTTTCTACAGATAATAAGTCTCTTGGGTGGTGTAGAGGGAGGGGGAGGATAGAGCGGACTTAAAGCATTTCTAGTTTTTTTCTTTAGGTATAGTTGCATGATATTTGTATCGTTAATGTGATCGGTCTTGTTGTTCTCTTATTGTTATTGTTTTTGTTGTTGTCGTTATTGCTGTATGACTTTTGTCACACAATTCAACCTAATCAAATCGCAAAGCTACTGACACCATTTGTCACAACTTAAACTGCAAATTTATAAGAGAATAAATGCTGAGATCATCCAGCAATTTGAAAATACATTTATTGATAGACAAGTTAGTAACTGATACAAGTGATAGGTAAAACTATGGTACCGGGCAGTTGTTAGTTGCATGACAGCACAGATATCTGCGGATAACAATACGGTACAACTGTATAGGCAATGATAATTTTGTGTTTTAAAATCAAAGTTTGACTCATGATATCCATATTATGTTACAGGTGCAATTTTAACCGCTTAATTGCTTTGTTTAAATTAAAGCAAAACAATGTCAATCATAATCCAAAAGACGAAGTTCAGACAGCAGAAAGGTAATATTATCTTATACCATCTTGATCCACAGTCCCCTGAAAAACTCTGTTTTGAGCCAAGAAGAGCTGAAGTCTCAGGCCAGCGCTTATCTTGACAGCTTCAACATGCTGGGCGCCCACAAGCCCAAGACAAGCACAACTACATCTACACCGCTGCGCCCACTTGAGCTCACAACATCATCATCATCTTCCTTAGCAGCTCCAGGAGCTAGTGAGATGACTCCGCAGTCCCAGCATTCCCCAGCGCTATCTTCCCCTGCATCATCAACATCTGGTCGGAACGGATTGGGTTCTCCTGTAGCCCCGCCACCGCCCGTTACCAAACCTGAGGCTCTCAGCTCGGCGGCCAGAGACGCCTTTGGAGCAGAGGAGGAGACGGCGGCCGAGTCTGAAGCAGCTAGCCCAGACTCCCCGAATAAAACTTTAGATCTCTCCACAAGTGCCCTGGACTGTTTGAAAAGAGATGAAACTACGGAGGAAGAGCAGTGTGTGGCCTCCAGCAATGACAAACAAATGTCAGACGGGGAAGCTCTCAAGGGAGACCAGATTGGATCAGTTGAATCTGACGCTGCCTCTGCAGCTGAGGAAAGTGACGACGACGAGGAGGAAGACGTGGAGATGAAAGAAAATGCAGCCACGCAAGATGAAGTCGTCAATGATGACATGGAAGAGAAGGAAACAAAGTCAGACAAGTCTGCGCCAGAAAAAGACAATGGAGTTCATACTGACACTAAAACTGCCCAAGAACATTTGGGTCTTAAGGAGTCGGAAGACAAGTCTTCCAAATCAGGCAGCTCTTTGTGTTTGCCAAACGAGACGCTAGCAGTATCTAACAGCAGCGAAACACCGGTAAGACAACACCACCCTTATGGAATCTCAGCCATTCTCGGCTCTTCTTTCTCCAACGGTAGTCACACATCTACTGTAACATCCTCACTATCTGATTCCCACACCAAAACAGCCATAGGTGAAGTTTGTTCCCAGCCTCTCTCCGTATCTGTTTCCTCTAACAACGTGAAGTCTGAACACATCTGGGTGCCTCCAACCCTATCACCAACTACCAAAGCCGGATTAGCCGGTCAGACGGAAAGGTCTCCTGCTGACCACTGTAAGAATAACAACAGCAACAACAATAATAATGGTAATAACAGTAGCATCAACAATTTAAAAACAAACGCCAATTCCTTGTCATCTTCACACTCAATAACGCCGGCCAATCACTTGTACAAAGTACATCAGTCAACAGAAAGCAGCAGCCCAGGGAAAGTGGAATCTGCCAACAACCATACCATCTCTCCCTACCAGAAACCCGCGGACACCTTCCCAGTTGCCAATGGTTGCCCCAGCAAGGAAGAGAGCCTTGGCCAACACGTGCACAAGTCCAACGCCACTAGCCCAGAAAAGTCTGGCCTAGCAAAGCGAGAACACAACACCGCTGAAAACAAGCTTGCTGTGGAGCGTGTTGGCGACAGAGAAAGAGAAGTGGCAGTACATACAAACGTCAGCAGTAATTATGTCTCCTCGGCGTCAGAAAAACCCAACGCAAGTCGCGAGAAAGAGCGAGAAGAGAGACAGAAACAACGAGCCCGAGAGGATAGAAATCGTAAGGACAGGGAGAGAGAGGAGCGTAGGGAGAGGGAAAGAAGGGAAGAGAAGGAAGCAGAGCGGAGGAGGCAGGAGGAGAGGGAGCGAAGAGGTCCACAGACTGAAACCGCTAAGCAAGACGGTGTTAGCGCGGCTGCCCCAGGCCTGGCGGGAACGGGTTCGGATCCCTCTAGGAGACCCCCTGGAGGTATTGCGGATGCGGCCGCCTTCAGTGATTACATGAGAGTCTTAGCTGCAGGCCATGGACATTCTATGGTGTAAGTAACTAGGAAAAAGTCTATATTTTAGCTATATAAAATATAGGTCACTTAATGGGGCAGTATAAAAAAAAGACATGGCGTTTTCGCTTTGATTTTTCCCTTTTCCAATAATTTTTTAATATTTAACGATCGTGAAAGAGCTTTTAATGGTAAAAAATGAATCTATGAAAAAACTTTCAGCGTCTTCAGAACTAGCTTTAAAATTGAAGCTTATGCACATGATCACGAGCTATGAGTTATCTCGCTTCCTTAGCTCCATAAACCTTATTCAAAGCTTCCGTTCTGGCACTTACCAACATGTGTTTACAATCATCAAAGAAACGAGCTTTTATAGTGAAAATTGGCTATCATCTCATTATGATAATTATTATTTCAAACAAAATCCTTTTTAAGTCCGTATTTTTTTCTTTAAATGCCCTTAAAACGCATCAAAATTTTATCACGATACATTCGCATCTGAGGTGGCAAAATGTTAAATTTTAATATTTTGAAGATAACCTGGGGAAAAGATTACAAATATAAGGAGACTGATATCCGTTGGTTTTTCCAGTTTTGAGGTGGCAGATGAATTTTATCCTAGATTTCCTGAAGGCTACAAGCTGTCTTGTGCCAGTGTTGAAAGAAAAACGTAAACGAAGACTTGTGTAGACCGCACACTGCGGGCTTGCGGTCTCACGCAGACTGTAGACCGCCAAAGAGTTTGTGTGGTTCACACTTAATTTTTTTTTCACGGCAATTTGGTCGCTTGTGAGTTGCCGTGAAACGATCCATAAAAATCTCTCGGCATCCGCGACAAACTTAGGGGACAAACGACTCGATGGCGATAGGGTTGTGTAGAGCTGTAGGCATAGGATGGTGAACCCGAGAGTGTAGACGATGAGACATGCATGGTAATGTTATCGTAACCTTCCTGCTTCCAGATATAGGCATACACTCAAAGTCAAAGGCGACAGGTTTCGTACCCTTTGCACGTGTATTATTTTCGAGTAGTTCTTGACCCCAAGATTAAGTGCATTACACATAAAAAGATCCCAATTTTTTCCTCTTTCTCAAAGTCTTATGATAAAGGTACCGTAAGGTAATACTTATAGAGTAGATAGAGTTGTTCAACTTGAATCTGTTGAACACAAATTTTAGAATAAGATGAATGTTATTTTTGTAGAGCAGAAAAGAGTACGTATGTACACAACAAGTGTTTATGAAATATTCTGTAGTTGACTTGAGCCAGGGATTAACACTTTGGGAGTAGGAAATGTCGGTTCTTACGCCGCAATCTGAAAGAGGAAGAAAGAACAGAACCGAGAGATGCAAATAGGAAGAATAGGAAAGAGCAGACACGCACACCAAAAAAGAAAGAAAGAGAGGGTGAGAGAGATACAGAAAGAGAGTGAAAGAAAAAAAAAAGAAAGCAAATCAAGATAAATGAGTAGGAGAGGGGCAGAGAACTAAACAGAATACTAAAGGAAATAAAGAGAGAGCGAGAGGAAGAGGAATATGTTGATAGGTATATATAGAGAAAGGGGTGGGTGGGTGAAAGTAGTAAGGAATAAATTGAAATACAAGCCTGTGGACATGTGTATTTTAACCATGTGTGGCTGCTTGCTGAGTGTGGTGCAGGTGTAGGCATAGATGTGTTTACAAGCACGTGTGAGGTTTCTGTGAGATATGTGCTATGAACTGCATGCAGCAGAGGTTATCAACAGCGACGATGGATAAACGATGCACATGACAAGTTCTCTTTTTTTATCAAAAGAATATACAGAGAGAGAGAGAGAGAGAGAGAGAGAGAGAGAGAGAGTTAGTTAAAGTGGCAACGTATGTTGCAATGGCAAGTCATGAAAACAATGAAAAGTGTCTAGAACGTAAGCAGCCCTCAATGCCTGCTCTTTCATTTTGTAAAGCGATTTGTTGTCAGTGTTATATTAGCAACGTATCCGCAAGTTTTCTTTTTGATTTATAATATTTCTTTTTTTATTTGAGGGGAGGCGTTAGTTCTATACCATTTCATTTACAGTTTTAAGAAGGTGAGGAAAAGTTCAATTCCGTTATAAATTTCCATTATATTCCAAGTCATTTGAAATTAGTACCGGCCAAGTTTGTATCGCATCTTTGCCTTTTAATCCTATGAAAAGTAAAAAAGTTTCGCTGATTTTCCTTCGCAAATCATTGAAACTTGAAAGAAAAAACTACCACCTTTACTTACACTCACTCACTGTATCACCAAGGTGCGAGAGATCGGAATATAGAAGGGCATGGGCAGATAAGGTTGATTTCTGAAAATGTATTTAGTAATAAATACATGCACCATAATTATGATTAACAATTTTCGAAACAAAATCAAAATATTGTATTGTGAATGTTTGGTACCCTGGCTAAAACCTTCTTTTTGGTACCCTCACTAAAACTTCTGTAATATCCCTAATTGCATCTTTATGTTTTGTTCCCCTCCCCCTTTTGACGCTGGGCCGCGCTATACCAGACCCCCAAGTCCCAGCTACCTGCCGTCCCTGTACGGATTGAGACCTCAAGACACGGCAGCCGCCTACTCCCAGCTCCTGCACCCCATGGCCATGTACGGGCCGGCAGCCACCGCTGCAGCAGCTGGGCTTCCCAAGGATGCTGCCTCGTCCCTGCTGTTTCCCGGTGCAGCCGGGACACTCGCCAGCTTCGCGCCGTCCCCGTTCGCCGGGCTGCACCCGCTGCTGGCTGCACGGTCTCAGTACGGCGGTGCGGGGCCCACTCTGCTCGACTACCAACGGTCTCTAGCGGCAGCTTCATCGTCATCGTCCCCATCGTCAACTGCGCCCGGCGCATCCAACCCTACGTCACCGTACGCTGCGTGGCCAGCTGCAGCGGCTGCCTACCCCTACTTGTTGCCCGACCTGATGGTAGCGTCTTCCTCTCAGGCAGCTGCGGCCGCCGCTGCTGCTGGAATAAAGCGGCACTCGTCCGAGATGGAGGCAGCCATGGAACTTAACGCCAAAAGAATGAGGTGAGTTGGCATCTCCTCCACTTCACGATGTATAGAAACTAACGGCAGACGATGCAAATCATAATTGCACATTTACAAGTAGACAATGCCGTTTGCGTATCTGTGAAAGACAGAATTCCTAAAAGTGCATGCTCAACTGGATATTTAACAGTTTTTTTATGCTCGACTTTTAACATGTTCACATGCTCTACTTGCTTTTGGGCACTCTATGCTCAATGTTGAAGAAATATTTTGACTTGCACAGGAGTCACAAAACCGAAGAAGTAAATGATATCCTTACAGACGTGTGCTATTATCATGGTACCTGGTAACACGAGCATAAAACCTTTGTTCAAATCTTTTTCTCTAATTTCAAACCGAATTAGATTCAACCTGCATATATGCGGTGGAGTATCACTATCAATCACACTGAGCCATTTGCGGTCATACATTGCAGTTTTAGGTAGAACAAAATTTTATTTGAATAAAGGAGCACAAAACACTACATAAATATCGTAGCTTTCTACTGGACGATGGTAGAAAGTAAAGCCACGGAAATACAGCCCTGCAAGTAAAGGCAAGGGTGATATGACTATGAGCGACAGTTTTTTTCTTTTTCCGTAGTTATCGTGTGTTGATGTTTCGCCCTCTTCACGTTGGTTTTGCATGCCCTTTCTCTGTTATTTTTTTAAGAGTGTCATGTTGTCTGTGTCACGGGGGTTAATCATTGTGTTGTGTGGGGGATCTGAGGGCCGTTGCATTGCGCGAGCGCTCGCGAAGAGCCAGCAAACGGTTCGCCGCGAGCGCTCTCCTCCCTATGCAACGGTATTTTCAGCGAACGCTTTTTAAAATGGCGGCCACCTATATAAATATAGCCGCCATCTTTTTTAAAATGGCGACCACCTATTTAAAGATAGCCGCCATCTTGTTCAAAATGGCGACCACCTATTTAAAGATAGCCGCCATCTTTTTTAAAATGGCGACCACCCCTTTTAAAATGGAACCAAGTAACATTCCTTACAAAATAATTGGGCCCAATCAATAAAAGACTGCTTATTTTTGAAAACTTGTTCATTAAGCTGCTTTGGATACAAAAATTTAATGATAGTAAAAATTGGCGAAATGTCTCCTAAGCCTAGAGGTCTACTTTCGATCTTGACATTTCGAAAGGAAGTGGCGCCATGAAAATTCAGCCAATCAGCGTTGTTTAGTTCGCCGCGCACTGCCTCCGAAAGTTGCACGCAAGCGCTCGCGAGCGCTCTCCGCGAACGGTGACAAATTTAGCGTTGCATAAGGCGAACGGA
The DNA here is from genome assembly GCA_019649035.1 of Elysia marginata. Classification (NCBI taxonomy): domain Eukaryota; kingdom Metazoa; phylum Mollusca; class Gastropoda; family Plakobranchidae; genus Elysia; species Elysia marginata. Next base: position 121,059 of record BMAT01005456.1, on the reverse strand, counting down.
AAACGGTTTGCAAGCGCTCGCACTATGCAACGGCCCGCTGGTCTATGGAGTGAGTGCCTGTGTGTGGGAGTTGATCGATCACGATTGGGAGATTCGGAATACATGTGTGTGGAGCTATTTTGTGGGCGAGAGTAAGGAAGAGAAAGAGTGATTAAGTGCGATAGAGAGAGAGAGAGAGAGAGAGAGAGATAAGTGCGAGAGAGAGTAGAAAAGGACTGCAGAGAGAAACAAGTAGAGAGAATGGAAAAGGATTGAAAAAAAAGAGAGGATTAAAGAAATTATAAGGCTGCAGAAGAGGGAGAGAGTCATAGACTGGTAAGATAGTTAGGGAGAAGGACTGAAGAAAAAAAAAGAGAGAATTTAGACAGAGATAGTCGGACTAAGAGATATAGAATGTAAGTGAGAAAAGAGAGCGACAGAGAGAGAGAGGGAGAGAGAGAGAGAGAGAGAGAGAGAGAGNNNNATGGTGGCGGAACTATAGGGTGAAAGAAAGGAAGCATAACATAGAACCCGGGCCGTGTGCCACAACTTATTGTCACCTCCGCCAACACCACCCAACATGGGATCGACTTTTTTCAGCTACAGAACGGGCCCCGGGACCTGCCTGGGGAGACGGCCAACTTTGATGCTCTCCGCTGGCTCGAGCTAATTACATCGAGACACCTGTTGTTCTAGTAACGGTGTGAGGGGGGAGGGGGGAGACACCGAGAGAGACACACACACACAAACTTGTTTTGTATACAGGCTGATAGGTTTGGGAGGTAGAGAAAGAAAAAGATAGATAATTTACAGCAAGGTGTGTGGAAGAGGTGGTTGTGCTTCTCTTGTTTTTCTTGTGTTTTTGTCTCACATCTCCTAAATCTTTCTTTGGCTCTTTAACGGGAACAATATGTATTCTGTTTGTACCAGTATGCTTGTAAGTCTAGCCAAGGTGGGGGTGGAAACTAGTCGAAATTGATCGCCAATCAGTTTAAAGAGCATTTACACACTCGTGCAAGAGTGGCAATTGGCATGTCGCGGAGGTGATGATAGTAAACTATGTATTTTTATTGTAGACCGTGCTATGTTTTAAACTGATTTTCTCGGCGCATATGTAGGCAATTTTACATTAATATCAATAATGTTTGAGGGGGTGGGTGGGAGAGGGAGGACGGTAACCCTGGTATTGGTGACCGTACTGGGCAGTCACTCCGGACATGGTAAAGAAACACGTATGTTGAGGAATAAAGAGGGAGAGTGAGGAGTTTCTGGGCTGGGCACTAATAGATTTAATGCAGTTTCTTATATATCATAGACCGTAAAACATTGATAAAATTGATTTGTTCCTACCCTTTTATGTCTGATTCTCTCGATCTCTCTTTGCCAACCGTTCTGTTACTGTGTTCAAAGCAATTGCAATGTCAGAAAAATAGAGACAGGGTGAAAAATAGAAAGACAGAGAGGGACAGGGACAAACAGACAGAGATAGGAGGATGGAAATAAAGGGCAAGCAAACATACGCATCTGATACTGCATATAATTGCGCCCCTCCCCCCTACCTGCAAAGTTTAACAACATGAACAGCTTGCCTTCATTTTCCTCTACATTGAACTCACTAATAGGTGGATCGCTCACTAAAGATCTAAAACAAACCTCTTCCACTACCTGTACTAGGCTGTAGCTTACAATCGCTCTCTACCCTGTGTACATTATCTGTGAGTTAGACTTAACTAGTGGAACATACACTTTTACCCAACTCCCTCACAGTCTCAGCTCAACAGGAAACGATGCGTTTTACTTTAGCTGAGGTTAAAGCAGGCCTGACCCAACAACTATCTTGTGTTAAAGTTGAAAAAAAAAACCCACCAATCATCAACACCCGAAGCACGACCTCTGCCTCCACCAACACAACCACTTCCACGATAACCACCCTAGTCAACACAACCACTACCACCAAAAACACCACAAACACTACATGTACCACAACCACAGTACCACTATCACAACCAACCACGATAGTTAACACACCTCTACCACTACAAACTCTATAGCGACCACCACCATCCCGACCACCAACATCTAACATCTGTACAACAACTGCTAATCTAACCCTTCCTACATTATATAAGTGGGTTAAGCATCTCCAGGGACCCCCCCCCC
>BMAT01005456.1:92083-102438 GCA_019649035.1 Elysia marginata | reverse complement strand
ATGAGAAAAATGGAGTGGGGTGAGAAAGATAGACAGAGAGTTTAAGGAAATGGCAGAAAGAAATCACGGAAGGGAGAAATAAAATTGGTGATATCAAGTTTGATAGAGTCGGTGGTATCTAGTATATGTACCCAATCAATTACCGATGCGAATCACGGGCTGCCATAACTAGTAATAATAATAATTATAAAAATAACAATAATAATAAAAATAATAATAATAATAATAATAATAATAATAATAATAATAATAATAATAATAATAATAATAATAATAAAAACAACAAAAATAACAATAATGACTTATCCTAATACTATATATGTTATAAAATGGAGTAGAGATAGCAATAAAAATGATAAGAAGAAGAAGAAACGATGAAATAAGTACATGTAAGAAATTTTTTTATTCGCGATTGTTTTCAGACAAAGGCATTGAGCAACCATCATGATCCCGCTATACATTCTGTTTGGAGTGATTGTCACCCTTCTTGGTGCAAGTGAAGCGCAGAGAATAGAAATTCTCAAACCAATCAGAGCCACGGGAGATGAGGTAGCTCTTATCTTCACCTCGGGAGTCTCAATGTACGGGAAACATTACAAGAAAATAGCTCAAGCGATCCAAGAAGCCAGTGAGCTCCGTATCTGGGTAGCGCTGAATGAAAAAGCCTACCATGCTTTTGCGGGACGTTACAGAGTACATAAGGCGCCAGAGGATTCTATACGTGCCCTGAAGAAAGCTGGGATGACCTCTGAAAACTACATAGGCGTCGCGCATGGGGATGGAGGAGATTACCACCAGACCGGAGCCAAAACCTCAGAATTAAAGGCAGTCATACTGATGGGCTCGCCACTTCCACGCCATGAAAAACGCCTTGACTACCCGCTTCCGCTTCTAACTCTAGCTGCGGAACTTGATGGGATCACGCGAATCACACGCATGCTGGTGGAATTTGAAAAATGGAAAGAGGCTGTCCAGGCATCATCGGAGAATATCTACAAGAAACCAGTTATCCTTATAGAAGGTGCCAACCACGCGCAGTTTGCCGCTGGGGATATGCCTTCCCATATAAAAAAGAATGACCTCACACCAAATATCACAGAAGACGAGGCCCACCGTACGATAGGCAAGCATGTCAATAACTTCTTGACCGCACTATTTGGTTCTTCACGCACCCAGGTGGACACTGCTAAAGAAAATCTGGAGAAATCCTTCGCTCGGTCGACAGATCTGTTTCAACCCTTCCTCGAACTGAAAGCAATGGACGTCGGTGGAAACGGGAATGGCTCCTTGTGGACAATAAGGCTGCAAGAATATATTGCCGATGAGTTTGCTAAACAAATACAAGTCAATAACCGTGCCGGAGAGTTTTCACAGTTTTTTGACAGCAATCCAACTATCAAAACAAAAAACAATGAAGTCGTTGTAAACACGCACTCCCGCGAGCTATACCGCATTCCCGGCCGCTACACCAACACCAACACAATAAGAGAAAGTCCCTCAGAGCTGGAAGTCAAGCTCAAATCTAAGGACGCAATTTGGAAAGCGCTTGCACTTCTAAACGGAACTGATCCCGAAAATATTCGAACATCTCTCAGAAGGGAGCCAGTTTCTTGCAAATCTTTGAACGAGCTGGCTCTAGAAGTTGCTTTGAATCACGCTACCCCGGCAGCTCAGTACCGCTATAGAACCCAGGGCAGGCCTATTATATTCGAAGAGGACAGCAAAAGTTGGACAGAGCTACTGTGGTCCTTGACAGACCTGAGCATGAGGGAAGACCAGACAGGCCTGCACGTGACGTCGAAGTCTTACACTACTCTCATCTCAGAGCGGATCAACCCTGGCGTGATCTACTGTAAACTTGTGTCTCCTTTCAGCGCTTTGGAATGGGTGACTGTTGACTCGCTCAAGCCAGTGTCTCTGTTTGGGTAACAACATCACCACCATCTAAATATTTGAATAGAACCAGAGACAATACCAAAGAGAGAAATGAAACTTGCCAGCATAGCTCCACCCACACCAGTGTTATTCAGGTCTAATCACCTGTCGACTAACCTAAATATAACTCGCGACGGTTAACAAGACAGCGCAGATGAACGAAATGCAAGGCAAGTCAACTAGACTCAGTCCAATCAGCTATTTACCGTCGAAATATTCTAATCACCGCAATTTTTTAATCTCTTCTTTTCTAGTGCCTCTGGTATAGCCTCTATTGATGGCATCTCCCTTGATAACACCAATAAAACGTAAACATCGTTTCCAACAAACAGGAGTTTGATTTTCTTCATGACTTTGAAAGTTACATTTTTACTTGACTTTTCAAAAACGAATTACCAACTTTTCTATCATAAAATGACATTATATACATAATCTTCTATCAGTTCTCATTCCGAGTACGACATCTAAGCTTTTCTATTTCGTTCTGAATTGAATACCAAATAAGCATTTTCATCTAAAAAATTGCTTTTTATGCCGACTAATTACGGTTTTAGCATAAGAATTCAAAGAAAACAGCAAATGACTCAAAACGTTTTCATGAGTATCGGACTCCTAGAGTCTATGCATATGATGAACCAATGTGATCCGTGATCCGGCCTTTGGTCCTAATTGACCTGACATTTTAACACAGATACAGTCGCGACGTTTCTGCACCACCACTAGGGCCAATACTCACCAATTACAAAATTACTTCAAATCATGCAACGAAATGTTGTCACACTTGAAATACTTGTCATTATTTGTATCCAACCTAAGCAGGTCAGTTACGTGTGGAGTCTTTGACCTTGAGCTTCGTCATTTGCTATGTGCATCACTGGTTGTGCGCGTGTGTGTGTGGTTTAAACCCTCGTCACGTCTGTGCAGGAGAAGATTACTGTTAATGACTTTAACTGACTCACTGACCTTAATGTGGGTTCATACGGTAGATTTCAGAACACAAAGTCAGAAGGATATTTTCCCTGTAGATTCAGAACGAGCATTTCTTTTCTGATTATGCCCAATTTTGTGGAGTTCTTACAAAGGGCAGAAAAAAAATATACGAAACGAAGTTTAGGCCGCATATAAATCTAAAATCTAGATCTAATCAAGCGCTGAACCTTTTGCGTTAACTACATCAAGATCTATATCTCGGTGTAGGTATATTGCACGATTCCCAAAAGTGTGGCTCTACATTAAAAAAATATACTTACTATTTTTTAGTTGATTGAAATTTTCTTTTTATGTGTGGAAGGAAAATTTTGAAGTTCGAGATCATTGTCTATGCCACAATGAACTTCCCGTTCTGACCCCCCCCCCCCTCTTTCAGAAAAAAATTAGAATTCTCTCTAGTTACAGATTTCGGGTGGGATACTACAACAAAAAATCAGAACGGAATGGAATTTCGGGGGATAATTTTTTCGTTCGAACGCTACCAACTGCGTACTGGTTTCCATTCTGATTTGGCATGCCATTTCAGAAAGGCGTAACCCACCTTTAGAAGAAGTTTTGATACTGATGATTTTAGCGACATTGTGTTGTTACTATCACTGAGTTCTACTCCTACCGTCCTGCTGGTTATTTTCTTGTAACCATAACCATTGTATACAGTGGCTCTAAACATCATCATCGCGCACAGTGGCTCTAGACATCATCATCGCGCACAGTGGTTCTAGACATCATCATCGCGCACAGTGGTTCTAGACCCCATCATCACGCACAGTGGCTCTAGACCCCATCATCACGCACAGTGGCTCTAGACATCCTCACCGCGCACAATGTTTCTAGACATCATCATCAACATAAAAAACAGCAACAACAAAATCGGCAATGAAGACAGCAACAATAACAAAGACAACACAGACAGCGACCATAAATACAACGACAAACAAAAAAAAAATTTTGCAAGAACAAAGACAACAGAAAGAAAGAAAAACCCCAACAAGAACCAAAACAACTATCACATCTACCTGAATAAAAACTAAAACTATATAATCCTTACATCGATTATTTTCAACTTTTGTGTACTGCGTTAACAGCTCTACAAAAGATGGGGCCCGATTTTGATGGTTCAGGCCGAGACTTCAGGAGTAAAGGCTAAGTCACTGGATCTGTGTACATCTCACAGTCCCTATGTTTAATCTTGTTTCTTGAATGGGCTTCTTTGTCCATAACGTTCTTAACATCAAATGAGTTTTTTTTGGGCGACAGGGCCTTTTTAGTTTGGTGGTTTCGGTTTAGGCTCAAGCACAGCAACTACCCGATTAGTATTTTCATTATGTGGCATTAACAAACAAAGCAAAATGAAATGACGATTAAGCATAGGGTGGCATCATTTATGTCCGGACACAGTTGGGTGTTATTCTAAATAATTTTTCTTTACAAAAACAATACATCATTACATACATGTACAGAAGGTAATAGTTATGGCGTGAGAAATTTATTATTCCGAATGAGGTTCAATAAGAATCTTAAGGCCATTAGTCCAATATTCCACGCATATAGACGTAGTATATGATTGTTGTTTTTTTCTTGTTATAGAATATTGCACTTCCATAATCATTATAATCGTTTATATGTGACTTAAAAAATAGAAGCAGCTTAGGGATAATATCCTTCCACGATGTATACATAGATATACGCCACTAGAACAAGAGGTCATTTCTTCAAACACGCAAATCAAAACTGCCGCCAAGATATATCGAAAAATTACTTTAGTCTTAGGACAGTTGAGACATGGAATAGCCTCCCCGAAATCTCTCTCACTGCCCAAAGTGTTAACTCATTGAACAAAACCAAGTTGACAAGCTAACGCATAGATACAAACTATGAATGAATTTCCTTCTAAAGCCAGCTCTTCGATTCGCACAAGTAGGTGGGGGTCGGGATAAAGACCATCGACAGGCCTCTGGCTCATCAAGATGATTTTTTCCCTTATTCCTGTATTCCTGTAGAGTAGACACTTTTATTTTTTTTTTTACAGAATTTCAGACTTCCAAATCGACATAAACAATGGTGACTTAGGCATAAATTCATGGCATAACAAGGTACGCAAACTTAGTCAACATTCGCAAGTTGGTAAACCAAACCGCCGATGTGAGCCATGTGTGTGTGTGTGTGTGTGTGTGTGTGTGTGTGTGTGCATGTACACCTCACTTGTTAAACCCCACACTGTCTCACAGGTGACCTGCTAATTTTGATACGGTCAGGAAGATGGCTCAATTAATCGATTATTGCACGAGAAAAAAGAAAAGTAAAGGCAAACACTTACTTCAAAAAAAAAAAAAAGATTGTTTAACTTCATAATAAGAAAGAAATACTCATGGGTCCTTGGTTTGTTTTGACATTGAGATTATCTCGTTATTGACTGGTGCAAGTTGTGAGGATAACCCAAGGACTTTAGAATATTTAAAATCCTTGGGATAATCTTAGCTGACTATCTCTAGAGATTCAAAGTTGGTGATGGTTATTCTTTGATCTGTGGATCTATGAAGATTTCTCGATTAGCATAACCGAATGATTTGAAGGGGCAATATACATAATTATGATTCAGCGAGCCACGTGGGCGAACATTATCCGAAAACAAGAGGCGCGGCACACGAGTGTGTCGGAGTGTTTGATGGTCTCTTTAGTCGTTTACGCTGATATGAGTGTATCCGTGTTTTGCCAGAAAAACCTGCTGCCTGTCACAGACTAATAACGGAAGCTGAACAAGACTCGAGAATCTTTGAAGATGTACAACCATACGTTACACCACTTCAATATTCTGCACCTAGATTTGGTGAAGTAGTATCTTCAAAAGGTGTGGTGGGATAAGTGATGTTGCCAACCAAAAAATGGTGCGTCGCTATTAAAATATCTTTTGCTCGCATCTTTGTGCCACAATCTGTATGTAGCGCAACGTATCCCTCTATCCTCCAATAAGATACTAGAAAAATTGAATGGTAACTGTTCCTACCAAGAACATTCAAGTCATCCATATTACAAGAAACCAAAAAGCAAACTAGTTAACTATCTTTGTGAAATCTCTTTAAACTAGCCTATGAAGCAGTTGCTAAACAAATAAGGAAGAACGAACCTTTAAACAATATTCAAAAATGAATCTTTTAATCTACCTATTTCAATTATTTTACATATAACTACAATGCATTATGATATTACATTTACAAGTACTGGGAGCCAACTAGTTTGCATACATGCAATGTTTAACCATTAAACCACTTGTATCACTGTCTTGGAGCTCAGTGGCCAACTGTAACAAGGCCTTGCAGAGGTTTTTCATCACGACGTACATTGCACTTACTGTTACGTAGAAGCTTAGTCAGTGGGGTTCTGACTGCGCGCCCCGTAGCCACTTTCTAATGTAACTGTTACGGCACGTAAAGAGTCCCCAAAACCTCGCAAAAATACGAAAGCACCAAAACGCATTTTACACAACTTGCTTCATCGTTGTCTTTGGAACATATTAAAATTAAAATTTTCATTGTGCTCTCTCAGCTATTGCACACCACAATCACCACTAATATTTCTCTCAAACCATGCCAGCTATTGCACACCACAATCACCACCCAGACTTCAAAGGACGCTCCTGCAGTCTCTTACCCTTTTTTCTAGATTTAGTATCCACCCACTGACCTACCTGCAAGCTCTAAGAGATCTGAGAGACGCTTGTCGCTTTTCTGGCTTCATAACAAATTTATGTATTAGCATGAGAAAACATCTAAATGCTCTTTTTGAGCAATGGGCTTTTCAGTTTATTGAAAAAGGAGCCTAACATAGAAATCTCCAAGGAAGCTCAGAGAAAACATGTTCTTGATTCCAGTAAGCTCATCTTCCAGTCACAAGTATTTCGCAAAACGCATTCTCTTTATGAGGACCTAGTAATGGCAAATGTTTGAAAGATTGTGGTGGAAATTTTACACACTTAGAATACTGGTAGCTAGGATTAAACGAAGACCAACAGCTGGGTTTGCCAAATGAAATTGTCTCAAAGTATCTTTTATCCTCCATTAGTGGGTGATTTTAACTGGATTACTCTCGCAAGGTCTCTTCTAACTTTCTTGTGACATCTTTTACATGAAAACCAAAGCTGCTCACATTTTAGAGCTGAGCTGCATTTACCGACTGAGATGCGATCTCTCCGTCACTAACAGTGTCCAGGACATGACAAGTTGAACTGCAACTGTCTGAAGATAGGCCAGCATTCAAATACCCCTGTAGACTTCAGTCAAAGTGGGGATCAGGTTCAAGTGGGCAAAACAGTTGATAAAATCGTTTAAAACAAGAAGTGGCGCAAGATCCTGGTGATTGAGCCCTGAGTAATTGACTCCTACTTCTAAATTGTAAAGCATTGTGCTATACCCAAAGTGTTCCCAAATGCATTAGAAGTGATAGTACACTTTAAATTTATTCCGAATTTCTGAGATTTTACATTAGTCAAAAATACACTGATGTATGCTGTCACTTTTAATTGCTTACAATCTGGATATTTGTTGATCACATCTCAGAAAATACCCTAGATCTTGTCTAACAGCCTAAATAACAGAAACAGCAAAATATCATTACTCGAAAAGATTTAAAACCCTCGTGAGATTTAAGAACAATTACAATCACAAAGACAATGATGTGTACTGCTTTAAATTAAACGTTTTCTTGTTCTATATATATTTAAAGATTTACAAAGACTTGTTTGCTTGCAGAAAACTTTGGTAATGTCACAACCTTGAGGGATTGCATCATCACAGAGTTACTATAAAACATTACTTTAAACGTTATCTCTAAAAACAACTATCTCTATGACATTACGCTGCAGATGTCCTCAATACGTAATAACTACAGCCTCGCGGCTCTGTATTTTGGAAAACCCACTTCATTAGTCAATTTCTACTTACATCAAGTACTATCTTCTACCAACCTTAGCTCACTCCAACTTAGCCCCCGCCTTTTTAAGTCGACCCCCTTCTACAACAACAAGCATTAGGAATTAACCATCACATACGCATGACAATTTTTATTAACAGACAGAGGGTCAAAGCCACTTATTTCTGCACTTATCTTAAATTTGCACTAAGCAGTTTTAAGCGCTGTCGCCACACACTGACTGAGTCTCGGAAACAGAATAAAGGGACCACGCCCAATGTTATAGTTGGAGTGTGTGTTCCGACACACCCCAAGCAACCCACTCCAAACATTTCATCATCATTTTCCTTAAACTGATTCCCCGTAGGATTTCGTGACGCTATTTGATGTGATGCTTGACAATATTATATCTCAATGATTACACTCACTTACTCACTTACAGTTAAAGCACTGAAATGGACACCGTTAGAAAAGTCCTTGTCCCCGATGAACTGTGGCGACTCTTCCGAGACGAGTGGTTTAAAGTTGAAAGTGTGGAGGACTTGGCGATGACGTGGCGCACCGTATCGCACTGTCTCCAATCGTCTCGCACTGTCTCGCACCATGCCCTTTGCCCAACTCGGCGTGTTGCTACTTTTTCAAAGCTCATTATGAGAGCAGCTTCATTACAGCTTAGCATGCGATTCAAGGTTTATGAAACGAAAAGAAGAATATAAGCGGGATTGTTAATAGGGCTTGTCACACAGCTGTAAAACACCACGGCCGGCGCACGCTGTATAAAGCTTTTGGGGTCGAAAAAAAAACCACACACACGCGCACATTCACAACAGCAACAACGGTAACTTAAATGCCTTTATGAATAAAAACAAAGCAAACCTAAAAAGTATACATTTGATAAAAAATAGCATAAAAATGCAATGGGGCATTGACAATTTTCACATCCTGTCGTGTATGCCCTCTTGGACACGAGTTCAACAATCTGAGTCTGTGTGACTCGCATATATCCGAAGTTGAATGTCGTGAAGACTTCACGCTGATATTATGAGGAAGACGCAAAGCTGATTGCGACCTGCACCAAGTTCCACGATTTTTGTGCCTTCTTTGTGGACTGTACGCAACGGCATCGGATAATTTCACCGATTTTGTGGAGAGCTGGTGCGAAGGCATGTTTTGGGTACATTCATCACTGATCAAGCTCGTTGTTGGTATGCTTAGCACAAGTTTCATAAGAACGCCAACCCAAGGCATCAGTGAACTTGACTTGTTAATAGCAAAGACTGAAGAAAATAGCGTTTTTGTATAAAGCCTAATCCACTGATATGCTCTAAGTGTTTTACATAGGTTCACTGTTAGACAAGCACCGACCAAGTTACTTTCTGAACTCACAGAGCAGCAACAGTTATTCTTCAAGCGCATCACTCTAACATACTGACAATACCTGAGCGAGGTGAGGAAATGGATATGCGTTAAGAGTATTTCGCAAAGACGAAGCGCCGAGCCGCCGACATGCCCAGCCAGGACTCGAGCCCCAATCCCCTCGGTACGATAGACAAGTGTTTACCACTAGAATAGACACCGCACGTTAGTTCCTGGTAACAATATACAATTACTCTAAAGGTAATTACCACTTGTTCATTGTCGTCACAGATGTCTACAGATCAGTTTGGAACTCTGACCCACAAAAGAGCATATTACTTGGAAGTCCATAGAGCATTATACATGAAAGTCCATCCTCTACATGGCAAAGTTTTCATGCTGAAATCGGTTCAGCAGAGTCGACACCAGCGCACTTAAAGTTTGAAAGCAGACCTTTACAGTGGGTTTGTACATGAAGTTGATGGTGAAAAGTAAGGAGCACCCTCGGTATCATACCTAAAATTCTCTTCTCTGACGAGACCCAACAGACTCTTCAACATCGTCAACTGTGCTTGCCTGTACCCTTGGTCGGGAACATCAAGAACATGCCTAATTTTGGGCCTTATATTGTCGCAAATCTGTCTTAGCATTGTCCACCGAGTCTGCAAAGTGAGCGCTTCATATTTTCAAACTTATCCACTTTATCTGCTAAGCAATAGGCGATGTATTCTAGAATTTCTATATGGGCTTCAAACAATGGCCTATATCAAACACAAACAGTTACTCTATTTAGCTATAATACATGTATCTTGTTTCATACCATAAGATAACAGAGACAGAGACTGTGGCTTGTACAGAGATGCAGAAAAAATAATGAAGCACTAACTCAAACATCTTTTACAATATTTCATTTAGCATTTTATGATGGGGAACTTTTCTTTATTTAAAAAGTAGTGGAGTCACAGTCCCATGACCTCACCACGTTACGCCGACCCTGGACAGAGAGATTAATTTAAGGAGATTATACAAGAGAAAACAAATCTAATATTTTTTGTAAAGATGCATATTTGTTAGATGTTTTTTCACATTGAACATACAGTAACAAAAGAATGACATCAATATATGTATTGTACTGACACGATAAATAACCTACCATTGCTCCTCTCAAA
>BMAT01005456.1:71222-84725 GCA_019649035.1 Elysia marginata | reverse complement strand
GAGACAGACAGACAGACAGACAGACAGAGACAGAGACAGACACACAAACAGGCAGACAGAGACAGACACTGAGTCAGAGAGAAAGAAAAAAAGAGATATAGATAGAGATTCAGATGAATGTTAAAGTGGGTAAATAGAGAGGTCAGAGAGAGAAAGGCGGAGAGAGAGAAGGCAAGAAAGAGAACAATAGAGATATTAGATGGAGTAAAGGCGATTTATTGTTAGAATAGGGTTGTGGGCGTATGTTAGATCACAGTGTCGTTAATTGTTATATTGAATTACTACATTGTGTGTTATAAAAATTTTACTCCTGCTGTTAAGATTAAAAGAAATAATTATAATAATATAGGTAAATCATATATTTGGGGAAATGCATAGAGAAGAGTGGAGACGTGGTGTGGAGGGCTTTATCCTGCAGTGGATGAACGGAGCCTGAATCTGAATCTGATTAGAGTGAGGTAGATATGTGAATGGAGCGTGCACTTCTGGAAAAAATGACGAAACGAACATATTTCATGTTTTTGGGTATGCCGAGTTCAAATCAGCCAGACATCTGGCTCTATCTCTGACATTTCTCCTGTAAGATCCCATAACCCAAGATGTCCCCCCAAAAAGTACCACTTTTGACATAACATGACTTTTAGTCATTCTATTTAAACAATTTTGGTGTCTATTCCTATGTTTTCGGGATCAAGAAATTCAAATGATCCATGGTTAATGCTCTAAATAAAATGTTTATAAAAAAATAGTACAAATCCTTATATAAAATCCAAGATGAACACCGTAAAATGTTGATGTTCTATATACCTTGACTTCTTGTTATCTTATCTGGAAAAAATTGATGCCTATAATTATGTTTTGGGGAGTAAACAAACTCATTTAGAGTGGAACAATGGTATAAAGAATGTTCTTTATATCAGCCAGTTCTTTATATTAGTCATTGGAATTGAGAGATAAAAGAGGTTGTTGCACCGAAATGAGTTCTTTATAGCAGTCAGTTTTTTTTATAAGAGTGTTCTTTATACAGATCTATATTCCACTGCACGCCTTTTATTGTACATAAAAATGCTTATGCCAAGATGATAACATTTTTTCCCTTATTTTCCGGGTGCTAATTAAAGCAAGCTATCTATGATCGCACACAATATGTCTACATTCAAGAAAGCGCAATTTGCCAAACCCTCACAACAAGATGAGGTTAAAATTATGAACTATTCCCTGTGTGCACTACCTGGACACACTTTAAAGAATCCTTCGCCACAAGGATATGAAAATTTGGCTACAAATCTTTCATTAAAACTCCATGAATGGACAGTTTACCACAACACATTTATATATGGAGACTGGACTGTACTGGTGGTTTAAATAAAACACTCATACAAAATAACGCTAAATGGCACAAAAACCGTTACAGACGTATTCCTCATGACGATGCCGATCAATCTTATGATGGTGATAACGATTTCGGATGTAAACTTTGACGAAATAATGATTTGTATTGTGACTTTTACGTTGGTTCCTTTGGCGGAGTTTAATATGTTTTATAATGATGATGGTGATAAAATGGTGGTGATGATGATGATGATGATGATAAGGTGATATTCCTGCTGCTGCTGATGACAGTAATACTGATGATGGTGATGAAAGCGAGTTTGTGTCAAATTCTTACATATACCATAAAACTGATATTCTCATGGTAGACCCAGAGGTTATTGTCAAAGTCATTGTTTCTCCAGTTTTAACTATCATTGTTAGTTGCCTTTAAAGCGATATTTTCTGAATGCATGGTGTGGCGTCCTCATATTAATGTAGCTTACACCAAGCTAGCGACCATCGCCTAGTCACTTTTGTTTTTTTCAAAGAAACTAAAGTATCGCATGCGTACTTTTGCTCTCTCTCTCTCTCTCTCTCTCTCTCTCTCTCTCTCTCTCTCTCTCTCCCCCTTTTTCTGCTCTTTGTCTAGTCATGGCAGATCTGGTTGAAACCGTCGGTCTTCTGACTTTGAGGTTGGTGACCCTACGTCTGACCTAAGCAATGAGTACCACTTGGCTCCTAATATGGGGTTGATTTCTGTACATTGCGTGGAGTGTTAATTGTTAAAGCTGATTACTGGAAAATCCACAACTTACAGGTTCAAGGTTTTCGTTGCTGAAAGGTCGACTTTTCATGTCACAGATATTTTGATGTAGAGAACAGATTGGACAATCATGGTTGGCATGCGCGTTACGGATACACATTTACATACACGTTCTCTGTGGCTTGGCGGTGCCGTGTGGGGCGATGCCAACAACCATCATAGGGCCCAGAATACAACGAACATGAAGAGGATAGAGATTGTACTTGGTTTTCATTTTAATTTTTGTCGTGTGGCATCCAAATTCATCGTCGACGACGTTGTGGGAGCCCTTTTGTCTCATTGCCAAACCTTGTCGATTTCTTCTGTCATGTGCCAGTAGTTGAATTGGTTGAATGGAGAAATACAGGCGAAATACATACTTTGAAATCTGGTTGTGTCAGTTAAACGATTATTAACCAACTATTATCTTCTCCCTTAAAGCATTATTTAGAACAGTTCCATATCTAGGCAATAGCGACTTCATAGCATATTTTCTCAGTGCGGATGTGGATCAGTGTATGTATTCTGTGGTGTAGACAAACGTCTATATATATACACTGGTCAGCACAAGTTGAGGGTATGTCTTTTTCCCGTGACTTTGCTGTTTTTGACCCAGTTGGTTATTTTGTTATCCATATGATATGAGAGGTTAGTTTTTTTTACTTTGTGACTTTAACTACGATACAGTGTTAGAGTATTGTTTCTGTTGTCTCTGACCCTCCGCTCCATAAAGACGCCAGGGAGTCACTTCTCATTTTTCCGGTCCAGATTGGAACTAGACCCACAGTTCGTCACCTCGTATAAAAATGTTTGTGCAAGTCTCATGCTATGGTAACTTTGTTAGTACACATTATTGTCTCTGATCTATTCTAACGGGATTTTTAAACAAGTATAGATAGCGATACAGTCTAGCATTAGTGTGATAAAAAAATTGGACTGTGTTAAAAGGAGATTCTTTACAGCAG
Organism: Elysia marginata; assembly: GCA_019649035.1. NCBI lineage: Eukaryota > Metazoa > Mollusca > Gastropoda > Plakobranchidae > Elysia > Elysia marginata. The sequence continues at coordinate 81,644 of BMAT01005456.1, read as the reverse complement.
ATTTCCCGTCCAAAACAGAAAAAGAATAAGACTGTGGTATTGTCGAATGTTGAGAACTGATTGTATTTCCAGAAGCAACGTCTACTAGAGCGATCAGCAGATTAAAGAAGGTTTACTGAGATGTATATCGGTGATCTTAGCTATATCTACTTTATATATCCCTTAAGTATAGAAAAAGTATAGAATAATCTTTTTTGGAAATGTAGACTTAAGATTCTTTATGATGTGTAGTATTGAAAATATTTTGACCTGAGCATGAAAGTTTGGCTGATAAAAAGAAAGGCCGAGCAATGCATGCTTCTAATATTTTAAGAGCCAAGAGTATGTTCATATTTATACTCAGGGTTAATTGAGCATTACAACTTTCTTTTTTTTTTTTTTTTTTTTTTTGGTTCCAGCAATTTGTTAGGAACGGAGATATGTTCAAGTTTATTGTGCCTAGTTTTTTGTATACGTAGGCTTGACCCTTAATTTAAAAGGGGGTTTTATCAGTATTTCGCTTGTTTAGAGGGGACGCCTTGACTTAAAGCATAAATGGTCAATTTTGAGGTTTTAAAAAAATCTGAATCGAAAATTGAAGGAAAATAACCTTTGCTAGCTACCGGGTACTTTTATTTATCAGAATCGAACTGTGTAATGAATTGTTTTACCGAGCTTAGCGCACAATGACGGAATCTGATTTCATAAGAGGCCGTAAATAGACAGGAAGAACCAAATTGTTTACCAGTAATTGTGCGCCATTTGTTGGCTATGGAGGTAAACTCTTTTTATGAATTTGAATTTAATCAGCACATTTGTCATATAAAAAACACGACCTGTAAGAAATGACCCTTAAGTAGTGTGCCTAGAAGAATGGATTGAAACTGTCTATATTGAGGAATATATTATAGCGATATAAACAAGAGGTTGCTTGGTCCTATTAAACTACACAATCTTTGACAAGACTAATTGAAGGCCGTTCATGATAGTAACATCCGGTTTTTACTTTGATTGCTGCCTGTCTTATAAGGTCAGGCTCCAAACAAACAATACAAATGAAGGGGAACCAACCTTATCTATTATCAAATGACACATTGAGTTTAGTATGATTGGTCTATATGTGCTAGTTAATATGTCTACAATTATACCTTGATATAGAAATAAGGCATGCAGGTGCTTGCGTAGAATTAACCAGAAAATAGCGCGCCGTGCTAGCATGATGTCCTAATAACTACAGAGCAGCAACAATTTTCTGCAAAAATTACGATCGTCATACTAACGAGGAAACATTAAAGAGCACGCAACCTCTACAAATGTTGCCTCTCTAATGATCCAACAACAACAATTATCATTCTTCTGGTATGTGTAAAGCCGCCCAGACCCCACCTCTCTTGCGATTAACAAGCAATCCAAATTATTGCACTGTACATGATCCTTTCAAGCAAGAAGGTGACATTTGTCGTAAAAAATGGAACAAAACATAGCAAAACCTAGGATAAATCTTGGCCTTTTTTATATAGACTCCAGGTCAAGATACTAGATCTAGGTGTAAATCTAAATGATCTAGATCAATTTCAAGATTTGAGTAACATTTTTAGAAGTTAATCCAAAGTCTTGCTAATTCACTCACCTAGCCACAGACTATCAAGGTAGTCCCTTTTGCCTTTTTTGATGAATTCTTTTACTTCAGCATTTACCTCACGGTTTAGATGCTAAGCCGTAGTTCTGCTTCTTCCCTTCCCTGGTGTCAATCATGTCTGGTGTCTTATCCCGTATCCATGTTTGTTTCCTATTTTTTTTTCAAATGCGAGTGTTTGGTTGGACCCACTTTCAGATGCTGATGTTCTTATCCTATCCCTCAGTTTCCAGTTTCCCCGCTTTGCTTTCAATAGCTTGAAACAGATTCTTGATTTTAATACTGTATTCAATGTTTAAAGGAATACTGTTCAGGTCATACTTCAAAGGCTTTTTTAGATTTTTCAGAAAATTTAAGTCGGAGCTTAAATTCCTTCAGAAGTAGTTCATGGCCACTTTTACAATCAGCCCCATCAATAATGATGACCTATTTGACCGTTGTAAAAGGATGTGGTCAATTTGGTTCCTCCTCTTTCCATCTGGGGCTGTTTAAGTATAAGAGTGTTCTTTTGTTGTTCTTGAACGTTGAGTTGGAAATGAATAACTCCTTCTCAATGACAAAGTCAACAACTTTCTCGCGACTCTCATTTGTTTTGCTGAGCCCAAATTTCCTACATTGTCTCATTCATTGCTTTCACTGTTCGTACCACCTTTTGAATTGAAGTCTCCAATGATAAAGAGCTGATCTATTTAGTTCACTGTATCCACTGTGTTTGGGGGCAAATTACGCATCTTGATGGGTATTAGAAAAATTACAAAGGAGTTTGCCCCACTTCTCTCCGTCATTAAAGACAAAAACCGTAAAGTTGTCCCTCAATATGATGCCATATGAAAAATATGGGCTAAATACACTATAGAGATATGTATGATGAACCTACCGAAAGAATGGTACCAATAGAAAGCTAAGAAGAAGAACCACTCAGAAGTAAAGTTGAATGGCCATAAACCAACTACCCTCGGAAAAGCAGCTGGCAATGATAACATGCATGATACATGCGGAGATGATCAAGGCAAGTAGAGAGCAAGGCGTAAATATATACCACGGACTTGACGACAAAATGTGGAAGGAGGAAAAGTAGCCATCAGAATAAGTAAAGGCCGTGTTTGTTCCGACCACATAGACAGGCTACCTCAAACAGTGTACAAACTACTGGACTACAGTTATTAGTCAGCCAGGCAAGCAAAATCCCCGTAAAGATAATAATGAATAGGCTGGAAAAGAAACCTGAAGAAGAGGCAAATAGAACACAAGCAGGACTGAAAAAAAACGTGTAACCATGTACCAAATCTTTAACCTCAAAATGATCTTGTAAAAGTAGAAGGAAACAAATACAGAATTCCATCTATGCTTGATTGATTACTTAAAAGCTTTCGACTGCGTCACCCACAATATAATGATTGATGTCTTGAGGAATCTAAATATGTTTATTTAAACATAATAAAGTTGATTTTTATTCTATACAAAGAGCAACCAGCAGCATTCCGATGAGCAAATGGTCCAAGTGATTGGTTTGGTCTTAAAAAGGGGTGAGCGGCAGGGCTGTATTCTCTCTCCAGCAAATTTCAGTTTGCATACAGAGACAATCATGCGGAAAGTCGAGGAGGATTCCAAAGAAAAGAAATTCGATAAAAAAAAATTCATTGCCATGAAATGAAAGAACTAGCCTATGCACATGGCACGCTTCTTATTTCCCGCACAGCAGAATGATCTAGACAACCTATTGCCACCCGTGAAAAAACACAGCAAAGACAGGGGCCTGTTTCTAAATGAAAAGAAAAGCAAGATCAATGACTCCGATGAAAGTTGCAGCTCGCAAGCTTGGGTAGATGGTGAACAGCTAGAGAAAGTCGCCAACTTCATTTACCTTGGCACCAACTACAACGCAAATGGGAAATATACGACAGAGGTTAGAGGAAGATTGGCCACAGCTATAGCAAAAAATAAAGAAACTGGCTCCTCTGAAGCTGAGAATAATAAAGCCATGTATATTCTTTGTTGCCACTTACATTTTAAAGACGTGCACCCTGTAAAAAGATTTTAAAAAAGAACCCAGACTTTTAAAATGAAATGCCACCGAAAAATTCTTAGAGTAGGCTTACTTTTAATGGACAGCGAAAGACAGAAATAAAGATATTATAATATGCCAGGTCATGGGAAAAGGGAAAAAAAAACTCTTAAACTAGATGAAGAAACAAAAGTTGAAATACTTTGGTCACATCAAATGATCCGACCCATTTGAAGAACTATACGTTGATAGCGCAGTAGGGCAGGAGGAGCAGAGGGAGACCTAGAAGACGGTGGGAGGAGGATATTGCAGAATGACTTAAAATCACATCAACTGAAGAGGACCGAAGAGCGTTTTGCACACAGAGATCAGGCAGCTTGAGTGAGGGGCAACTCCATCGTGGATCTGCCTTCAAGAAGAATCCAGATTCTATATTTCGATCTTACATAGACTGTATTTGATTGCAGAGTCTAACAAAAATGGGGAAATTGGCGCAACTATATAATTTATCTTTTAATAATGAGTGTTCTTCCGCCTTCAAATTTTTTGAGTTGTGTCAAAGTTGACCCACATTTTTAATCAATGCGCAGAATTTAAATCCAACGCTGTCGTACCCACACAAAATACGATAGTCCAGAAAAAAATAAGTCAAATGTTACACACCTGGAATAATGGTAGTCATAAAAACAGACAAATATTTTATAGTTTCGCCTACTTCTCAACTTCGTTTGTTGAATTCTGCATTTTTAGTAGAATCTAGATTAAATCTAAACCTAGAATTTCGAGCAAGTATCTTAAAATATGATTATTTCTAAAATAAACACTATTCATCTAGGTTTAGATCTAGATGAAGGAGATATCTTGATCTAGAATCTAGGTTAGGTGTAGATCTAGCCTCAGTTTTGCACGTTATTTTTTCTTCCGTTTTAGTCTCTACGCGTCAAGTTTCTCCCACTGTTTGCAAGTTGAAAGACCTTGTGTTTGTTTCATACTTATAGGTTGAGTATCTTGTGCTTTCTGGTTTTATAAGTTCCTATATTTGCTTTGACAATGACAGAACGGAAGCGAGCACCGTCCTACCTCCAATTCACGGAGACAAGCGTGTATACATATTAATATGGTGTAATTGTAAACAGCAATGTGTACCCGAAAAAGCTCTTTACAGTTGAACCTTCTCAACAGGACCATTGAAGATCAATGACGAGTTTGGTCGTGTAGGGCAGAATGTTTGTAGACCTGTAAAAAAGCAGTCCTTTTCGTTTCTGTTTTAATGCAGCAAAAAAAACTTTCTAAACTTTGTTCCTGTTTTACTTATTTAAGCAAATAGCCGGCAAGCTTAAGAATGCAGTGCGGGCCTTTAAGAAAGCTGTCCTTTTGAAGAAAGACTGAATAGAAAACAGGAGACTCCGTATCGGCCATTCATGAATCACTCATCAAGGGGAACAACAACCCTATTGTACAGCTTGTGAAAGTCCTTCCACTGTAAAACACATATTAGTAGAATGCGCAGTTTATTTGCGAAGCAGACAAAAAAATTATAAGACGACTGATATGCACACACTATTTCGAGAGATGAAAGCCTCTCAGATTTCGGATTATCTGAAAGAGATTGGATTATATAGCAAAATCTGAAGCACATGTACAGAAAACTTTCAAATCTGGTAAATAGTGTATAAGATTTTTAAAACTTGATATATGAGATGGGTTGACTAGTTTATAGGGTCGAACTAAACTAAATTTGAAGAGATCGTAAGCCCTGAGATCATCGCTAATGATGGACTGGGCCTATAAAAAAATGTTAATCAATCAAAACCTTAAAAGGACAGTCAGTTTGCGTTTATATCAAAATTTCTAATCCAAGCTGTGGCCATCAAAAGCAATCGCATCAGTGTTGATAGACTTTAAAAACAGACGACCAGTTATATATAGTTGTCTTTTAGCCATCGCTACCTAGCTCTACCCTTCATATTTCGACCGACGCTAGACCAGGAGATAAACCTTGTTATGAAGATGGACCTCAGGTAAACAACAAAGCAGAAGGATGAGCTGGCACCTCGGTTTAGGCTGGCACGGTTTTGTCTCACCTTGCCACTACCTACACGCATATCACTATTAGTTTCAGCGTGGCTGTCTGTCTGGTCATTGCAGGTCATTTTGTTTGTTGGTTTACATCACAGGGAAACAAATAAAAGCGTCAAGTACGGATGCATGGGGGACGGGGAGAGAGGGGCAAATGCTGCTAATTTGTTCTTGTCTGGTCAAGAGTGGTCGCGTTAGAAAGGTTTTTTGAAAGGGATTTGAAGCATAATGTCAGTTAAACAGGTTGAAGCGTTGATAAGATGGTCGCCATGCACAGTATTAAAAAAGAGAAAAATTGCCACGGGGTCATGAAAAAAGTTGTCGTCAATACCGGTAGTGGGCAAGGCTTTTGAGATTTAAAAGGAATACGACCATAGAGGTCTATAAATTGAACTGTATAGGTACGAATGTGTTGTGTGTTGTTTTTTTTTTTAGATTAGTTTAACGTCCTTTAATGCACACTGGGATATTCATACCATGGCAGCATATTGTGCGACCTTATCATCATATTTTAGAGATTAAAATGTGTATAATTGACGATTTATAGTACTACATGCATCAAATGTGTATTGAGCATCACGGCGCAGTTCACGAATTTTGAACTTCTTGTATTATACGCGGCATCTTTTGACTCTTCGTTCCTGCATCAGAAACTGCTGTCAGTCCAACAAGGCAGAATGATGGGATCACGAATATTTCAAGCCCAGTTTAAATTTAATGCAAGTTTTCATCAACAAATGCCTACGCAGATAATAGAAGACGAAATAGATGGATGGAATCGGCAGTGAAAGAACTTGGGTAACTGCAAAGCATACCCTAGAAGAAGTGGAAATAAAAAGGAGACGTTGGCGATGGATTGGTCATACACTCAGAAAGCAAGGCACTAGTATAACTAGAAAGGCATTGGATTGGAATTCCCATAGATATTGATCTAGAGGAAGATCTTGGTGAACTTGAGGAAATTCCTAGGAGAGAACCTAGAAAAAAGTGAGCAGGCATGGTCTAGTGTCATCAAGACGGCCAAGAATAGAGAAAGATCTATGGAAAGTCTTTGTCCAAGGCTATACTGTGATCGATAATGAGAAAAGGGTGATAATGATAATGATGATGATGATGATGATGATGATGATGATGATGATGATCACGATGGTAAGGTTTCAACTCGATGAATATTGTAGCAATGCCGAAGCTTGCGCCGGTTGGCACTTAAAAAACTCATGAATTCTAAAAATGTTTTAAACGTGCTTTCTCTAAAACGAAACGTAAGGAATTTTCAGCTTTTTTTATACATCATCCTTATATGTCGACTGCAAAAAGCATCCTATGGGCATTGCTCTAGTTTAATAAAAAAATGTGCTCCTGTCTATCTATCTACCTACCTAGCTATCTATCTACCTACCTACCTATCTATCTACCTATCTACCTACTTACCTAGCTTCCTGCCTACTTACTTACCTACCTACCTATCTATCTATATCTCCATCTATCTATTTATCTTTTTGACTGTCTCTCTCTCACTCTTCCCTGCTTGTCTGTCTGTCTATCGAGAATAAAAAAAAAACTAGACTACCCAAAATTTGTAAAGCTCGCTTTTGAAAAAGACTAAAAAACCTCTACTTTTTTCTGGCAAATGGTGAATTGACCCAAAACTTTGACCACTGGTATCCCCTCTTTCAAAATGGTAAAAGCAATCTGAAAGTCTTTCATGGTAGCCCCTTACAATAAGCATAATACTAAGTGTAAGGGTAATTCATTTAAGTTGCAAATAATTATGTTAATCAATTCAATATTTCCTTCTCTAGACCTAGAACTAACTGTGCGGCACAATTTAAAAGGCTTGCGAAAAATTGCATTTGTAGACCCAGTCTAAATGAATCAGATGGGGAAATTTTCGAAATAAAAGGTGTTCATATTAATTTTTTTACAAAGCTTTTTTTTCTAACCTGCCAAACGTAAGAAAAAATTTTAAAAAATATTATACCTTCTCTTTATTCAAATTTTAACTAAACGGAAAAAAGGAAAACATAGAAAATATTTTCACAAATTTTAATATCCTTTTCCCGACTCATTTGGGTTACTTGCGAGACTAAGAAACTCCTCAGACCAAACAAACAAATGAGGAAATACGTCCCGATTAACGCTTTAGTTAATGCAGATACAAGAATGTCCCCCGCCCCTTAAAAAAGATAAATAAATAAATAAAAAAGAGCCGCTGAAATTCTATGGATCCGCCAGTGCAGTCTGCATTATTCCCTGTCACTGAATCTAAGGGCGCAAAGACAACAAACACAACAGGGCATCGATAACAACGAAAGGTAGTGGTGGTAAACGTGCTATCAACTCGACCACCCATGCTCGCTGCTGCTAACCGGGTAAACTAGCTGAGACCCCGCTCGCTGATGGAATGTTCTAATCCTCATCGACTGCAGCAGTTAGTTCTCCACTCTCTCTCATTGCCTTACTCATAGCCGCTGCAGCGACCGCTTCACCCGTTAGTAGACTTCACATCGTAAAAAAGGGGAGGACGAGGGGAGAAAAAGAACTCGAGAAAAAAAAAGAGAAGAGAGAGACCCAAGGGTAGGGGAACGGTGAGAGAGTTAGAAGCCAGTTACAGTTACTGCTACTCTGCCGAGGAGGTCGGGGTGGGGTCGCGTGAGGCACGCCCGGGCAGGCTGGTCATGCCAGGTCGTAGCGCGCGGCGGTCCACTTCAAAGTGGCTTGACGGCGACGCGCTGACCGCAATACATGGCCGGAGATTGGGAAAGGAGGGGGAAGGGGAGAGGTCGCTAAGGCCAAGGGTAATAACGAGTCCAGTATTTGGTTACCCCTGGCGCTCTCAGACGCTCGGACGCCCGGACAGCAGGGAGAACTGACCAGAGCCCCTGATGATGATGATGATGATGCACGTGCGCGTGTGTGTTTGGGGGTGAGTACCGCTGAGTACGTATAGCCTGAAAGGTCGGTAAAATGCGTGCAGTTGAGTAGTGGGCGTGAGTAATGAAAAGGGAAAAAATGGCACTGGATGGAGAAACTGGAACAATTCTAAGGGAAGATGGGTGGATATTTGCAAAACAGTTTATTTTTCTTGGTGAGAGGACTTTGTAAGATGTTGAAACTTTGTGCCCAGGCGTGAGCTTGTGGTGTTGGTTGTGAATATTGGTAAAGTAAGTGGTTTAATTTTGTGAGACGAAAAACCGAACTGATTTAGGCAGATGGAGGGTTATACTTGAAAATGAAAGAGAGCTGGAATGGTAAACAGATACACTCTATTGATAAAAAAATGATAATAGTTTAGTAAAAAAATCCACATAGCTAGATTGATTGATAGACAGGGAGAAAGAAAAAGAGAAATAAAGAAATAGAGAGGGGGGAAGGAGAGACAGACACACAGACAAAGAAAGAGGAGGCAAGCGTTGATTCTGTATGTGCTTTTTTACTTTTTCAAAAAAACGAATTCATCTTTTGATACAGTGTGATTATTTGTTTCTTATGGTGCCATAGCGTTGATACTTTGTGACTTGACAGTATTGATACCCGTACCGGTGGTTGTACTTTGTGATGTCATAGTATTAACATCAGTACCGGACAGTGTGTTTTGTGATGTCATGGTGTTGATACCAGTAGCGTCAATTGTATTTCTGTAATCTCACGATATCTGTACCGATTGTTGTACTTTATGATGTCATTGTGTTGATATTAATACCTGTGGTCGTATAAAGTGTAGTTGCCTGACCATTGTTACTTTTTTGCCAACAATTCTTACACTAAGAATATCGTCTTTTGTGGTAATAACGTCATGTCCAAAATTACTTATCTGCCGTACTATCTTTTGTGATAGTTGACATATTTGTTTTTAAATTCCAAACTAATATAAATCAACCTCTAAGAACAATACCAAACACACATGAAAAAACCCAGTGGTGATGATGATGACAATAATAATTGGTAAAACAGTATACATGACATTAAAATAATGATGATGATGATAATGATGAGCAAATAGTGATATCACTGATGATGTCGGTTATAACTTTAGTGACTATTGGTAATGAAAAATTGTATCAAAAAAATTTCATTGCAGTAAAGAGAACACATTTACTACCAACTCATTGATTACACTGCCACATATATTTACAACAACTTGTTGCCAAGAATTGAACGCGCGCACCACCCATTACTTCTCCTGCAGAAAGTTTGAGGCGAGTGCTGTACTATCAGGACCACTTTCCACGACACCACCACCTACATCGCCGGTTCCCAGGCAAGGCAGTGTCATGCAATGAACTCCATCCATCCAGCCCCCGAGTTTTTTCTTCATCTTCTCCCATCACGGCCTGCGAGCTGGGAAATTAGACTTCAGCGGAAGCCTGGGTCTCCCTCGTCTGGCTTGTACATCCCCTGGACTTCATCTGGCACCAGTCTCGGTCCCCAGTCTTGCCACGTTTATTCCGCCCGTTGTCTGGGGCCTTGCAGGAGTTTAGCCCTGGGGGATCTGGGCATTTTCACACCGTCGTCTGGCGCTGGGAGTGGGAGCAGCCGTGGTTAGCTAGCACTGTGGCAAGCTTGGCCAGTGCGGGTAATTCGACAGGGCCCCAATGCAATTTGGTCGCCACTTACTGCGCTCCGTCCGCTGCGTGCGAGAGGGCTTTACAAATTTATGGTCGCCCGTTCGCATCTTTCGAGAGGATGCTGCGCAGGCCACAAGGAAAAGAAAGAAAGAGAG
>BMAT01005456.1:31935-47913 GCA_019649035.1 Elysia marginata | reverse complement strand
GATAGATAGAAAGAGGGGTATGCATGAAAATGTTTGCATTTAATTTTCAGTTAAGCAAAGTTTCTTCGCAATTTGGGCCATTATGTCGCAGTAATATTGTTTACGCCACTTCTGCAAGTTTTCAAAGCTCAGACTGTGCATGTATAACAGTAAATGTATTATCACAGAATGGTACCTGTTATATTGGGAACTTTTAAGAAACTCTGAAATACAGTCCTGACAAAGTGTAATTTAGAGAGAGAGAGAGAGAGAGAGAGAGAGAGAGAGAGAGAGAGAGAGAGAGAGAGAGAGAAATCGTGAGAAGAAGAAGAAGAAGAAGAAGAAGAAGAAGAAGAAGAAGAAGAAGAAGAAGAGGAGGAGGAAGAAGTTTATTTTGGACGTATTTGCAACATTCCTCTATGTGATCGCGCTCTTAGAGACGGGAAGAGAAACAAAACCGACCGAGGGTTAGCGAAAACAATAAACGTGCGCCTACTTTGTCGCTCAAGTGAAGCGGAACTCAAAACCAGCTCACTTTTTACATTCCTTGAAACATGAAGAGAGAGGGAGAGAGAGAGGAGGGAGAGAGAGAAAGAGAGAGAGAGAGAGGGAGAGAGAGTGCATATTGAGATGAAGTGCAAGAGATCAAAAGTGTGTGAGAGACGAGAAAGACAAAAACACTACCGAGAGAGGTCACAGAGAAAAGAGGAAAATAGAATACAGAGAAGGGTAGAAAACGAGAAAGAAAGATGGAAAGAGATAATGAGAGAGACAGACAGACAGAGACAGAGACATAAACAGAGAGGTTGAATACCACAAAAACTGGTATTGAGAGGAGAATGGTCGTGAAATGCAAGCCTGATTGAAAAGCAGCAGGGTGAAAATAAGGATGTAATAGAAAGAAGGACGAGAAAGGAAAGAAGAGAAGAACAAGACAAGGAAGTAGAGCAATGATGGCGCGGTGCCAGCGCAGACTATGTTCGCATGAGCGCACTTAACTACGCCTGAAAATTAAAGGCCCATTTGGGAGTGAGCACTGAGCAGCAAGGGCAGCGTACTGGGAAACACTCATGCAGAGCTCGGAGCGCCGCCGGCTGTTAAAACAGAGAAGGCAGGCGCAGGTCGAAACTCGGGGCTCGTGAGCATCGAGCACGCTGCTGGGGTTGGCAGAAATTACGAGGGGGGTGATGGAAAGGGGGGAGGAGGAGGGGAAAATTTGCTGGGTAAAGTAGAAACTAACTGTGTTTCAGGCTGGGACTGGAAGAGACGAGGCGTGCGGTGAAATTTAATACTGTTATTTAGGCAAATCAGAGGAGCTTGGGCTGGTCAGAGGGGGAGAGAGAGAGAGAGAGAGAGAGAGAGAGAGAGCTGAGACAGCTACCCCCAGGCCAAGTAGATAATAGCTACTAGCTAGATGTAATTTTGTGGTCTGAAGTTAGATACTCGGCCTACCTACACCTTATGCCTGGGGTTCGAGCCCTGGGTTAGCAAGTTGACGTTCATGCAATGAGATAGGCTTTCCACATTCAGTTGCTCACTTTCGTTGAGCGTAAATGACTGAACGGCTGTTATAGCCAATGCATTATCTTAAGGGTATAATAGCATGTACGTGTTTGTGTATGTAGGTTACAGCGAAAGTTTGTATTAACTGCTGCTCCGCTGTTACTTTAGAAATTACATTGACTGTCGGGGAGCAGTTAAAGATATTTGAAGCGTCCAGAGTATTCTATTGTAATTACCTCTCTATAAAAATAGCTCTTTTTACAAATTGTGAAGAATTTTGCGAAGAAAATTTCTTTGGCTGTTTGACGTCTCTCATTATACTTTCAAGATGCTTAAAGCAAGAAATTTAGAGACTAAACTGCGAAAATCAAGGTAAAAGTCGGAGTGCGATAAAGAGAGGGAGAGAGAGAAAGAGAGAGGGAGAATAGAAATATAATGAGAGGGTATCGTTTTATCATTCATTAGAAGTAGACAAAAGAAAGACACTTACAAAATATACTAGACATAGAATCAAATACTTTCACGTGAATAAGAAACTACATCAAAAAATAAAATAAAGGCAAAGCTTAAACTTGGAACCAGAAAGCACAAAGTGCAAAAATTTTCGTCTCTTGTTGTTGCAAAAATGAAATGTATTTTGTTTTCCAGACAACAAATAAGTAGAACTAGACGGCGTAAAATTTCGAGACGAATAAAACAAGTGGTAGAAGGTAATTACTGCATGCTTGGAATAAACACTGGAGATAAGTAATGGTTGAGTGAGTGATGGATATATTGCCCAGCTGTCGCAAGCAAAGGGAGTGAAAGAAGAGAAAGACATTAAGAAAAAGGGAGAAGGGAAAAAAAACGCAAGAGCGAGAAGGGTATTGAATTGGAAGAGAGAGGAGATAGAGAAGGAGAGAGATAGAAAGAGAGACAGTGGGGGATAGTAAACAGAGATAGAGAGAATGATAGACAGCATCTTTGGTCCCAATGTACCCGTTCATTCTCCCTCTTCCCCTGACTTATCGTTTTCGCTCTCTCTCTTTCTCTCTCTCTCTATTTATCTCTCTCTATTTCTCTAAAAAAATTGTTATTGTCACACATTGATGACAAATAATAACAGGACACAGGCCTACAATGAAAACGGAAGCATTTATTGTTCAAAACAGCTCTGTTTCGTGCCAATTCTGGTTTAGTCCGCAGACGAGTTCTAGGGACAATTTTGATGCAGTCGCATTTTCTATCTGTTCTGCAATGATACCATCAACCATAATTTTGCCCAATGCGAGTTAATACCGCCAGCAACTGCCGCGCTAGTCTCGCCTATTTAGCAGTCATCATAAAACATAACGGTTGGATCCAGGTCTCCAGGATCCATAATTAGGTCTAATACCAGTTATCATAACTGTTTATACCGCAATGACACCGGGGTTTGGATAAATACACATTCCTAGACGATCATGATAGTTGGGAATCTGATAATGTTGGGCAGGAAAGATTGTAAGATCTGAGCTTTTCTCACTGGTTACGCCACTCTCCCAACAACTGGTGCCTTCAGCAATGCAAGTGGAGGCATTGTGGTTAGAGCACTGGACATCAACTTTGTAAGACGAATAAAGATTTTTAAGGTGAAAGAAAAATAGAAGTGACTGCCTCTACTATTCATTCTGATCAACTTTGTAAGGTTGCACAGGTTTTAACTCTTTCAATTAACTTTGCTGCGAGAGTTTCGGGTCATTTTAAGACTAGGCTTGCGACCGCCCATTTGAGAACACCTACATGACAGTGTGCCTAAGAGCTAACCAAACAGGCCTCTCGATTGAATGAAGAAGAAGAAGAAGATATATATTTTTACAGCGCCATACCTTACAATTAGGTGATAGTAGGGCGCTTTACATTCATGGAAAAAATCTGCAGTATTCGAGGCAGACAACAGAGCATTAAATTAATTTGATTGAGGGAAAATTTCGCTTTTCCAACTGGGGGGACTCTTACTTAGTGTGGATAAAAAATAGGTGGGCGTTCGAGCGACTAACTCACACAACCCAAAGTTCAAACAAGGACAGGACAACAAGAACAAACGACCCTCGGTGGCACAGAACAGCCTATGACATATACAAGCTTTTAGGTCCCCGGAGCAAGGAAACATGGAAAAATTTTACATGTTTGGGTAACGATATGATTTTAGGCTTAGACCTATGACACCATTCAAAATACTGAAACAGAATACCGTGCTTGAGTTTCGTTTTCAGGAGAATTTATTGAACTTATTTCCTGGTGGCCTCGGGAGGAAAGATTCAAACAAGATTGCTGATTATGTGGACAGTGCATTGTTTCCAAAACCTTTGAAATTTTTCTTAGGCTTTTGAAGAGTATTTTTAATTTGAAAAGCGAAGTGATATATTTGGTATGTATAGCTCATGTAAGAAGGAAAATCTGGATCTTTCTGGCCCCAAAAATCCATAGATGCTTAATTCTACTGTATACGATATGATATTAGAAGCCAATTCAGCTGTTTAAGGATATCTGTGGTGTGTTTTGTTCTGGAGGATTTCGTGACAGACCTTGCAACGTTTCTTTTGTGTTTGTTGTAGTTTTTTAATGTTTTTGAAAGTCTTGATAGTTACACTACAGTAGTCTAATCTACACAATATAAATAAGGATGTCTGTTTGTTTTCAGCGTCTGTTGTCAAATATGACCTGATTTGAGTTAATCCTCTCAGTTCTAATTACCGTAGCAGTTTCCGCAGATATGCGTTATGGTGATCTTTACTGAGGGTTGATAACAAAAGCAACATCGTCGACAACAAAAGCAACATCGTCGACAACAAAAGCAACATCGTCAAACACAGCAGCAACATCGTCGACAACAACAGCTACATCGTCGACAACAGCAGCAATATCGTCGACAACAAAAGCAACATCGTCGACAACAGCAGCAACATCCCCAACAACAACAGCACCATCATCGACAACAACAGCAACATCGTCGACAACAAAAGCAACATCGTCGACAACAGCAGCAATATCGTTGGCAACAGCAGCAACATCCCCGAAAACAACAGCACCATCATCGACAACAGCAGCAACATCGTCGACAACAAAAGCAACATCGTCGACAACAAAAGCAACATCGTCGACAACAGCAGCAACATCGCCACCCCCCTCTAACAAGTTAATAATAAAATAGGAGCAACGTTACTGTCTTCCTAGAAAAAAAAATTGATCAATAGATGACCAGTTAAAAAATATCTAAGGCTATGTATCCCAACATTGCATCTATATCAAGTTTCAAATAGTCCTGGGCGTTCAGAAGAGAAAGGTTCCATAATCTTCAATCACGGGCCGTTATGGTTCTGTCAGACGGTAGCTGCTGCAGGTAGTGAAGTAAAAGTTTCCTAAGTGTTGTCAAGTCCTCCCCATGCAACGCAACGTAGACGCTCCACTCACTACTTAACCCCGTGCTTAGTTTGAGTACAGTGTTTTTACCCGACGCCTTGCTGATAGCCACGTTTGATAAAGGTGAAACACCCCACTTTTGCAAAACTTCACAAATATAAAAAAAAATTGAAGTGGGTGATGTACTTTGAAAGAGACCTGCCTCTATGTTTGGGTACGAACAACTTTGCCCTATGCGTGTGGCAAGGTGAGACATTGTTATTACTATCTGTTATCTCATTGGATGTTTTACTGTAATGGCGGTACTTTGATAAAATGTCATGTACAAAGCTTTTTGGCATTTCGGCAGCTGATGCTAGTAGTGTTTTGATGCAAGTGTAATGTCTAAACCTAGTTTGTGCTTGGGCTGTATAACTCCTTTACATGTTTCATGTTTTCTATTAACTGGTTTGTACTGCTCCTCTGTTTGTTATTGTATGTCTATTCTTACCTCCTCCCCATGACTTTTTCTTTCTCAACCAGTCAGTCTGTCTTTCTATCTCTGTTCCAATTTGGGTGCCCCTCTCATATACTCACTGTTTCCTGCTCTCACGAAACTCTCTTCCAGGAGAAAACCTGTTTGTCTCTCTATCTCTCTGAATCTTCCTGTCTCTGTGCGTCTGCCTGCTTGTCTCTTCTTTTAACTAAATGCATGTATCCTCCCCTCCCGTCTTCTTATCCAGGTACATTATCTGAATTGACCAGTGAGTCGTTGTGAAAAGATTTTACTCAAGTGATCCTCTTCGCTCTCCTCTCCCAGGTGGCTCTCCAAACCATGAATCGTTCATGACAACAAGCATCGCCAAGCAATCCAAAATGTGTAGTTACTAAAATTTTAAAAGAAAACAAAAGTTATTTTTTGTTTGTCTCATTTTCCCTTTCGCTTTGTTATAGCAAAAAATCTGAATTAAAGACTACCAAACCATTTCTTAGTCTTTATGTCGGCCTCGCTAACGCTATATAATAATTACATAATTATCATATGGAGAGTGAAAATTATTGTAAATTTTTTCTATGTTGGGATGTTTGGCCTGTAACTATAGCGACCTTTCTAAACTGAATACAGGAACACGAGACATTCTAAAATCGGTCAGCTTTGTATTGTCACCATTCCATTGGGCCTCTGGTCCGGCCTGATCCAAACGTCGATGCAGCCATTACCGCCTTATCAGAGTTCCGAGTGCAGCTTTAATTATGCTCACACCCATCATGCTTCATAGTTCACACTCAATCTAGCCTCGGAGGCTACTGTGGCGGAAAAACCTCCGATGGCTAGGAAATAAGTATTTTGGTGCGGACAGTACAGTATGGCTGTGGGTGGGTTTTTTATGTCACAGCAAAGTCTATACTGATCAGCTGGGGAAAATTAATCTTCACGACTTCTAGGCATTTGAATGATGTGACATTGTGAGGTTTGATGGGTCAAATCTAGAAGCTCGTCCATGCTTTCATAGTTGAGAAGGGATAGTGAACCATACATACACCCTGAGAGTAAATCTAAATACTAAGGCAGAATTCACAATATTTGGAGCATATCTGTAGAGAAGATAAGGATAACTAAGTGAAAGGTAATAAAAAAGCAGATTCACAACCTATCACTCCATGAAATAAGAAAAAACAATACAATCAAAGTTTATACATAAGTACGTTTCGGTTTTTTACTACCTTTTTCAGAAACAATAAAGAAAACAATGGAGATATAAAAATTTCCTGATTTAAATCAAGGACAAGATTACATAGTTTATCCCCAAACTTTCTTAAATCAATCATAGCGCAAAAGGCTAGAAAAACCTATTTGTCTAGTTTTAATGCTAAGACTCCTACATCATGAATCTTTTAATGTCCAAAAATAAGGACGTCATCTTTGATAAAAAAAAACCTATAGCTCGTAACATATTCACAAATGTAGTAATACAAGACATTAGAACGCTAAATAATAATAAAACATCATGTTCAATGTAGTTGAGGAAGGTCAGGAGGGTAGGAAGAAGGAGGAAGTTCATTCAAAACTCGGTCTTTCATAAAGAATAACCTTAATTAAATGTCTGTCAGCCAAATGGATATATATCAAGCATGAGGTCTCATTCGGTCTCTCTTTCATCAAAATATCCCATCCTAAAAATTTGTCTTGTTTTAACCGCGACACAACCAACATCATCGAAATCATCAAAACCAACAACATCATTGTCAAAAACTTACAATAACAGAAACATCGTCTATAATACCAACATCACCACCATCATCAACATCATCATCATCCTCAACATCATCATCATCATCATCATCATCATCATCATCATCATCATCATCATCATCAAAATCGTCGATAAAAACATTACCAACATCACTACTATAATTATCATCGTCAAAAACATAACAAATATCACTCATGTCGTCCACAACAACAGCAACATAGTCTTCAACGACAGCAACATCGTCAACATGACCATTATCACCAGTATTGCCACCAAGAACTTCAACATGATAAAAATTATCATCACCACAAATTCACCAGGCTTATCGACAATAAAAGCAGTTTCACAAACATCACCAACATTGTTAATATCACCGATATGACCAACGTCATGGACAACATCACCGGCAACGCCAACATCGTCGACATCACCAACATTGTCGACACCAGCAACATGATCGAAAACGCAACACCAAATTCATCATCAACATCGCTGACAATAACAGCAACTACATCAACGTCACCAAAACACCAAAATCATCGTCGACATCTACATCATTTACATGACTAACTTCGTCAGCAGCATCACCAAAATTTTTTAGAATCACAGATTTCAGTGATATTACCAGCATCGACTAACATCACCAAAAAGGTCAAACACAGCATCATTATTGACAACATCGCCTACATCACTTACAATACCAGCTTCCTCGGCAACATCAACATCACCAACATCGTTGATAACATCAGTAACAATGTTCAAGATCGTCGACAACAACAACAATATCGTTAACACCGCCAAGATCGTTCACATCATTAACATCATCGGCAACATCACCAACATCACTAACTTCACTAACATTACAAACAGTGTCGACAACAACAGCAACATTGCTTATATTACCAACATCAATAATGCCACCAATATCGTCGACAACAACAACAGTTATTTCACCAGCGTCATTAAAATCTTCGAGGACAACATTATTATCGTCAACATCACCCACACAATTTGAAACAACAACTTCGACGGTAACACCACCAACATTTCCAACATCAACTTTATCACCAAATCGTCGACAACAACAGCAACATCGTCCAGATAAACAATGCGACAAACATCACTAACATCACAAATTCATCGACAAACACGCCGGCATCACCATTATCGTCGATAGCACCACCAAAAATTTAACATCCTTGAAAACATCACCAACACCGTCAGAAACAACATCAACGTTGTCGAAAACAACAGCAACGCCTTAAACATCACAAACACCGTCGACAACAAAAACATTAGCATACAGACCGCCAAAATAACCAACATCGCCAACATCACCACCATCACCAACATTATCGACAACAGGAATATTGTTGAAAAATAAGCATTCGCTTACATCATCAACATAACCAACATCATTGACATCGTCGACAACAAAAAGAACTTCACCAATATTACTAATATCGTCGACATCAACCAAATCATCGTCAACCCAAAAATAAATGAGCAACATCACCAACATCGTCAACATCACCAATATTATCATCAACATCACATACAGCCCCAACAGTGAAGATACAACACGAACAAGATCTCTGTAATCACCAACACCACCAAAATCAACAACACCACTGACAACACCACAAATATCTATAAAAACTTTGAAAAAACCCTAACCATCACTGACATCACCATCGTGGTCATAAAAATCAATATTGCGAACATCACCAACATCGTCGAAAACAACAGCAGCTAGCCAACATCACCAACATTACCAATATCATCGAAAATAACATCATTATCACCACCATCACCAACATCACTTACATCACCAATATTGTCGGCAATATCACCAACATTATCAACATCACCAACATCACATACAATCTCAACATCGTCTGCAACACCATCAATACAACCAACATCACCAGCATCACATCACCAAATTGTCGACAACAAGAGTAACATAACCATTATCCCCCAAATCGTTGACAACATCACCAAAATTACCAGGATCACCAACATCATCGACAACAACAACACAACAACAACAACCGACATAATCAACATCGTCATAATCACCAACATCTCCTTCATCTTTGATAATATCACCCCCCACACACACACACACAGGATATCACCAATTTCACCAACGTGACCAACGTCCTCGACAGTCACAGCACTATCACTTACATTGCCATCATCACCAATATTGTCGACAACGACAGCAATATCGTCTTTAACAACAGTAACATCGTCAACATCACCAACATCGTCGATTCCAAGAGCAACACCTTCACCTACATCATCAACATCACCAACATTATAAGCATCGTCGACAACAGTTGCAATATGGTCAACATAACTGACATCACCAACATCGGTGACAGCAACAGCAGCATCACCATGATCATTGACAACAATCAAGATGTCCAACATTATCAACATCGTCGACATCACCAGCACCGTTGATAACATAAGCAATATCACCAACAAACTCGACAACAACAGCAACAACAACAACACTGGTATCATTAAACTTACCAAAACTACTATCACCGTCGTCGACAGTAAGAGCAACATCGACGACTATACTAGCAACATCGTCAACGTCACAAAAGTCGTCCATATTAACAGCAACATGGTCAACATGAGCAATGACTAACACCGCATCAACAACAGCAGCAGCAACATGACCAGCATTATCAACATGATTGACAACAACAGCAACGTCACCATCACAGCCAACATCATTTACAACAACAGCAACGTCACCAATATCACCGACATCGTCGACAACAACAGCAAAGTCACTAATATCACCGACATCGTCAACAACAACATCGACATGACCAACATTACCGACAGGGAACACCGACAAAAACAACCAAGTTGGCGAGAGCAAGCAAGCTCACAAAGCAACAGGTTCTGTTGACAGATGTCATGAAAGAACGAGGATGATGATAACAGTGAATGGTGTGGATAATGACAACAATAATGATACAGACAGTAATTACCCTGAGCTCGGAGCAGTGCGAATATACTCAAGTGCTGACAAGGTACCAGTAGAGAGAGTTCTAGATGGCACAGACGTTTGTTATTTGTTATAATTAATCGAGTGTAGAAGATTTTCTATAAGTCCACTAATTAGATAATAAAAATTGTAAGCATAACCTTTTTTGTTTTCGTTTAGTGATGTAACATTATCTTATTGGCTTCATGGGTCTATCGTGAGGCAAATTTGTACAACTTTTGTCCTACATTATAAACTTCAGTGATATTAATTTCAGATGTGAAAATGTAACGGCTGATTAAAAATATGGGTTAGGTGTTGCTTTGTTCAATTACTCCATATCATTTTCAATGATAAAAAAACAAAAAATAACCCCGATAAATCAGGTAATGGCTTAGCTTCTTATGTTCTTGAAAGCCATATCGTTTGCGAAGCCATTACTTAGTATTTAGACTGCATAACTGATTCTCAAAATATTTTTTCTTGACAATTCAGATCTACCTCCAATACTTTTTTGGTTTGATTATTTATTTTCAATTTCTTTTGTATTTAGCATCTTATTTCCGAAACTATTTGCTACCCCATCACACACTCTCTCTCACTCTCACTCTCTCTCTCAATAAATCTCCCTCTCTCTCCTTTACTTTCTGTCTGGCATCCAATATTTCTCACTATTTCTTCCACCTTTCTTCCACCTCTTTTTGACCAACTTCTCTCTCCATCGCTCCCTCCCCTTTCTCTCTCTTTCAAAGAAATGTAAGAAACTAAAAGAAACCGCCTCTTCTCACCAGCATCGCGATAGAAATCGTGCTTGAGAACACAAAAATCATGAGTAACTACCTTACTGCAACAGCTGATATTTCGATTATCAATGAAATAACTTCTTTATCATCTTATCATCGCTTATAAGTATCAATCTTTAGGAAAGCATGTGCATCAACACTCGACCGACGCCACTTCAGTAACAGAAAGTTTACCGCACAAAGAGCTACCAACAAGCCACACAATCACAATCATAAAAAGTGCATTCTTGATTTTTGTTATGAGAACTCAGACTCATAGGGATAATAAATGTCGGATACTCGACAATTTTATATTCCACATAAACTAAAATGTGTTGACAATAATTTTGAGCAGTTATTGCATTTAAGTCCCTCTTTCCTTTTCCTTTTTGTCCATTCGTCTGTTTCTCTGCCCCTCTCTCAATCTCACTCTCTGTCTCTATCGTTCTCTTTTTTCTTCAGTCTTTACATTTCCCTTTCCTGTTTTCCCTGTCTCCGCCTTTTCCCCTGGAGTTCTTCTCTCTTTCCTCCTTTCCCCTTTTCTTTTCTCCGAGTACCAGTACTGGTTTTTTATGACCGCACTATCAGATATCGCAGTTCAGCAAGTCTAATCAATTCCTACCCGAAGCTCCGTCAATAGAAGCGGTGAACCGCTTCAGCCAATCGCTCTATTACTTTTATTGATGGCCGAGAACCAAACTGGTTGAACCGACGCCTATCAAAACCGAATAGAACCGAGTGCGTGGGTTTGCCCTTTCCTTGAACTACCGGGGTATAAGTTATAGGCTTCGGCCCTGGCGTTCCCCAACAAATGGTTTAAATTATATTGTAAACCAATACTGCAACATTTAGTGTAAAGACATAAACTCTAACAGAAACCTTTTCACTGGCTGATTACAGTGTATTGGGCAGCTATTAAAATTTTTTTTAAACGAGACCGTTACTATTAACCCTTTGGGACCGATTGACACCTTTGGAGCAAGTTCAGCTGTGTTTATTTCTAATGCCAAACAAGCAGGTCTGTGTCTTTACAACAGAAAAAAAAATTAAAAATATACAAAGAACATCTCCCCAACACCCATGAGCCCAAGAAAGTATAAGGACTTTTTCTGCTGCAATGAAATGAGAAACAAAAAGAAGAAAGTGAAAGAGGGAAGAAAATAATAAAGTGCGAGGAAACGAGGGTAATTTCAAAACAAAATTAGCGTAACATAAAAAGTAAGGGATATAGGTCACTCTTTTTTATGATCTTCCCAGGTCAAATATGTTGCGACTGTAAGAGTTCCTCATTGGACCAGCCCAAACATCCACAGCAGTTTTTTTTCAACTTTACTTCTTCTTCTTTGACTGCTTTCTTCTACAACTACTTGGTTCGATGTATCCGGAGGAGGTCGATTATCGCCCGAGCAGGCTGTCACGTCAATCCACCGGGCCGTGACCTCGCGCCCAACAACAAGCGCAGCTCCCGGCTCTCGACCAGACCCGTAGATCTATCGCCGTGGGCGCTGTTCTCTCGGTGTTCTGCCGTCACGCACTGCGAATCTCACGGAACGATTGGCCCACCTCCCCGCGACCCGCGAGCCTGGCGTGCCGTCTATAATAGATCTACCAAGCCTCACTGGACTGTCAATGGGGGCCAGCACCTCGTCCATTAATGGGGACGCTCGGGTCAAACTGATCTATGTCCAGTATACCTGCGTTCTTTTTCTAATAGTTTCTTTGCTGTTTCTTCCTGTGTTATTTCTTTCTCTTCTTCTTAGTTTTATTGTTACTATGTTTGTTATTATCACAAATCTTCTTCTTCTTCTTCTTCTTCTTCTTCTTCTTCTTCTTCTTATTATTATTATTATTATTATTATTATTATAATTTATTATTATCATTAAATTTACTTTTATCATTAATTTTACTATTATTATTTTTTTCTACACATAGACTCGAAATTTCGGTCCGGATTGACTCGGGAACCGAAAGAAAAACATGATTCAAAATTGTTAGTACAGTCTGTTTTCAATACGAAACTAGCTTGAGATATACAAGAAACCATTAAATAGTCATCTTTTCATGATCATTGTCCTAATTTTTTTTAAAAATCCAAACAAAAAGTTTCCATCCGAAGCACATCGTCATTTATGCGTATTTTGTACTGGAAGTCCACTGACCTTTTCTGTACATTAGTTTTTAATGCAGCTAGATTCCTCTTAAATATAGATTTAGATCTAGACTCCACTTAAAGTACTTGTAGTGAGTCACATGCTCTATGTGACTCTGACATGCGGCCCAGGGAAAGGGAAACGCAACAATTTTTAGCAGAAATCCAAGCAGGCACTTACCAAAACCTTAAAGACACAAAAGTGCTGGGAGGTGGCAATTCTCAATCAACAAGTGATATCGCCAGCAACGTATTATGGGGGCCTCGGTACGTCATGTTTGATAAGCAACAAGATGATGTAACGTATGCTCGAAAATATTTACGCCCACGTTTATTATTTTTTACTATAATCAGCATAAGTCTTAATTGATAAGACATAAGTGAAAACCTCTCCCAGGAACAGCACCCACACGACCGCCCTGATCAGGCGTGTTGGTCCTCGTTTTTGTGACTGGCTTACCTGTCATTGTTATTATAATTATTATTATTATTATTATTATTATTATTATTATTATTATTATTATTATTATTATTATTATTATCATTATTAATATTATTGTCATTATCATCATCATTATTATTAGTATGATTGTTGATGTTGTCATTATTATTATTGTTATTATTATTATTATTATCATTATTATTATTATTATATTATTATTATTATTATTATTATTATTATTATTATTATTATTATTATTATAAGCAGCATCTTTAAAAGGGTGGCAACAAAACACTTGCCTTTGAGCAAAGCGAGGAAACAACCATGGATACGGTTTATGACACTAGAGGTTTTGAGACTAGGACGAGAAGGGAGCATCTCTATGGCTCAACATTTGAACAGTACTGTGAGGCAAATGCCGAAGTAAAACAACTTTCAAGAAGAGACAAGCAGGACTACCTTGGTGATTAGGTTGCCGTTATTGAATTAGGAAGAAACTGCCTATCTTGATAAAAAGATGTAAACAGGTATTTACGGATGGGTTTACCTCACGTCTCTCGGTCATTAAAGACAAACACGGTAAGGATCTCCCAGAATCTCATGCAATAACTATGAAAAAGATAGACTGATTGTTGTAGAAATATGTATAATGAACCTATCAGAAGAATGGCACCAATAGAATGCGAGGAAGACAAATGGTACCACTCAGAAGTAAAGTTGAATGGCCATAAACCAACTACCCCTCGGAAAAGCAGCTGGCAATGACAACACACATGAGAAGATAATTAGGGCAAGTGGATAGAAAGGCATAAACATATACCAAACTTTGCAAGAAAAAGGAGGAAACAGAATGGGTAAGACCATGTTTGTTCCAATCCCGAATAATGGCGACCTCAAACAGCATACAAACTATGGGACGATGGCGTTTATCAGCCAGGCAAGCAAAGTCCCCCTAAAGAAAATAATGAAAAGACTGGAAAGGAAAATTGAAGAGGGGGTAAATAGAACACTAGTAGGAATCAGATGAGGTCGTGGAACCAGAGTCCAAACCTCTAACCTAGAAATGATAATGTCCCATACAGCACATGATCTAGACACCCGATTGCAGTCAGTGAAAAACATAGCGAAGAAAAGGGCCTTTTTTAGATGTAAAGAAAATGCATGGACTGCGATTAAAATTGTAGGTAGCTAATTTGGGAAAACGGTGAACAGCTAGAGGATGTCAGTAATTTCATTTACCTTGGCGCGAACTACAACGCATATTGGAAAAATACGACAGAAATTAAAAGAAGATTGGTCAAAGCGATGGCAAATTTAGAGAAACTGGTGGACCTCTGAAAGAGTCAATCAGTATATATACCTAAAATCTTAAAATTACTCCTTTTCTGAAAGCTTCAGCCAAAATTCCATTCAGAAAATTTGAATCAATCGAGATAAAAATAGAATGTATAATTATCCAGCTTTAGCACTTCATTCTATATTTTACATACCTGTCTTTAATTTTTTTTGACAGGTACGTTTCTTCATTTCCTAGCAGGATCTTTCGCTTTCGGTGCGCATATTAATTTTATAATCTAGATCTAGATATTTCAGTACAGTGCGTTGGCTAAAATTAAAAATATCTGATGCAAGAATTTGTTTAGCATGATCAAAAAGGTTTGAATTAGGCATTAAAATATCGTTTTTGAAATCCCAGAAACAACTTTAGGATATTACAATATCCCCATGTAATCTTTTTAGAAATTCTTGTCTTTAAAACATAGTTGTTTTAAAGCTCTGGGATGGGTTGTTTGTATCCATGGAGAACATACTGACAATTCAGGCTTAAGCTTCATTATAATATGGCTATTATTCATGATTTTTTTTGTTCTCCTGTTTCTCTTCCTCTTTTTCATCTTTCTCAAGTCTCCTTTTTTGGGCTCAAGAGCTTCTTCTATTTCTTCTTCTACTCATTCTCCCCTCATCTTTCTCCTCCTCCTTCTTCATCTTGTTGTTTTTATTTTTCTTCTTCTCTTCTTCTTTTTTTTCTTCTCCTCCTCTCCATCCTCCTTCTTGCACTACATTCTCCTCTAGGGAGGAAATGTTCTAGCATACGGGCAAGAAGGACTTAAAACCATTGTGCTCTGTGTCAGAAGCCGCAGAACCACTAGTGCGCAATGTGGCTCGACGTCGCCCGATCTATACTCGGAGCTGCATGGATGGGTGGGCTCTGTCGATACTCCACCACACTGCCGCACTGCCACACACCGGCACACTGACGATTGTTGTGGTGCATCAGTGCGGCATTAATGATCCCCGGTTGTTTCCCTTGTTGTGTTGTGTGCGGATACCGCGAGGTGAAAGCAGTACATGGGCGACGGAACGCGACGGAGAACAATTCATTGAGATTAGATCTATCTGGGTTTAGATCGGGATCTGTTTCTGCTGATTACCCAAGCCCGAGTGAGAAGTTTCGAACTCAGTGCCTGTCTGTGTACGTGGTTAGGAGAGAGGA
>BMAT01005454.1:176249-189657 GCA_019649035.1 Elysia marginata | reverse complement strand
ATGGTTTGTGAACGGCCCTTTGGCACGGTGTAATCTAAATAAATTTATCCAATTAGATAACGATGATTTTAGTTTTAAACACCAACTATTCTTGGAGAGTAGCAGATAAGGCCTACATCCAACAGAGCTCTATAATGTCTGGAGTTCGACAAGGTTGTGTCATGGATTTGGTGTATTCCACGTCTCATAAGCTGTTTATAGAAAAGCATAGCGGTTGTCTCATGTTTACAAGGCTCCTTAATTAATAAACATACTAATATTTGACAAGGTCCTTAAGCAAGGGCAAGCGATGAGCCGAGAGAGAGAAATCGAATTTGAATTTGAATTTTATTTTATTTTACAACGGTAGCAAATTAGGCACAGTGCCTTTATTCATTTGGCCGTTAAATACAAACATGATATTTTTACATAATGAAATATCTTGAAACAATCAAACGAACTATATAAATTTAAAATCAATTGTAAGCTAAGCACAGTTAGAAAAATATTTTGGTAACATGATGAACATTCATAAAATTAAAAAGTAACATTGTTAATAAACACATTTAGCGGTCAGAGAGAATGATGATGGCGATGATGATGTCGTTGTAGATCTTGATGATGATCAGAGATGATGATGATGATGAGCAATATAGATGGTGATAAAGATGGAGAAAATGATAATGACATATGGTAAAAAAAAACATTAAAAAAGAAATGATAACGACGAGGATGATGATAATGGTGTTGAGAATAAGAAAGATAGAAAAAAAATGTAGTAACTGATATAATCTAATAACATCAAACATAGTAAATATTATGATAATAATAAAAAGAACAACTAATTAGGATCCGATGATAATTGCAAATTCCTAAAAAAGGAAGAAAAAAAATCCAGAATAGACACCAATCCCCGCAGGCTCAATAGGAGGAAGTATAAATAAATGTCATTATAATGTCCATGGAAATTGAAGTATGGCAACATAAATAAGATAGCAATCTGTTAAAGAGAGAAAGAGAGAAAGAGAGAGAGAGAGAGAGAGAGAGAGAGAGAGAGAGAGAGAGATTTGAATGTTATCTTAGAAAACATTGACCTTGAAAAACTCCTCTCCACTAATTTGTACAAAAGTCGAGCTAGACTACACCCCCATGATTAGGACAACTATGTTTGGTCACCACTCAACAAAACTAATGTCGTATTGCTAGAAAATTTACAGCGTCGGGGCCACTAAACTGCTCCAATACATAGTACCTTTTAAACAAGATGTTTTGAAATTTTTAGGAATGATCTAACACAGGCTCGTAAGTTTACTAATGTCATCATGGAAGAATGTGCAGGTACTTGTATATCCCCCATAGCTGTGAAACAAGGAGAGAAATCTCTCTCTCTCTATCTAAACAAGCCTGCCGCTTGATATTGGAAATAAATTCTTCAGCTTGAAGGTCGCAAATACATACATGTATAGCCTATATATGTACGTATACACTGCATGTAGCCTACAACTACAAGTACAAAGCACGGTCTTTGCATCAGCAGCTTAGCTTAAAAGCCTTCGAATACAGCAGTAAACGCTCTTCAGGGACTAGAAATGCGGCATCAACTTCCCACTACAACAGTTCAAGTCTACAACCAGTGCTTTTGCTTCAATGCCCCCCGAGTTGGCTTTTTAAAATAGCATCATCGGCTAGGGCCCTCAACGAGGTCCTCACAGTTGGATTATTAATAAATTATTATTCTTGTACAGTTATTAGAATGATGACGGAAGAGTCACCAATACGATCTTTTATTTCAGAGATCAAAATCGGTTTAACTTTCGCTCTTGCGACAAGCCGACTGATTTGGCTATTAGACTACTGCAGTGATTACTTTGGCTTGAGGACTGAGTAAACTGACCACCTAAGCCAAGCAGCTACAGTACTAAAACTACTATATCTAGCAGCGCCCACAACTCGCTGAAAAGTGAAATGAAAGGAGCTCACTGATACAAGAATTAAAGATTTTCCTGTGGGGTTTCGTTATAAGGTTCGATACCCAATTTGTACATAGATCTAGAAGTTCTAGATCTAGATCTAGATTCTCTTTCTAGTTGAACAACTGCGGTCTCTCTAGATCTAGATTAGTAACTGTAAAGACTGTCAGGTCGATTGAAATGTACCGATATCGATACCTTCATTTCTTCAGAGAGTGGATTTTTTTAGTATGAAGCTGTTAATAGATCTAGGCTAAATGATATATATCTACTATAGATGTATTTTGAACGACCTGGCAAATGAAGTTAAAGGCAGATCATATAAATCTAGAGAATTATAGTGGATATCATTATTAATTTCTAGATCTATCAACCTGGCAAAGTCTTTACTAATACTAGGGACCGTCTACAGTTGTTCAAGAGTACTACTAAAGATAATAGATCCAGCTAGGCCTAGAGATCTACCGTGAAATTTGGATAAAGTGAACAACTCGGACTGAAAAAATTGTTTACTTCAGTTCAAGCAAAAGTTGACTTTATCTATATTGAGGAGGAAGGGGGGGATAAGGATTATTTTAAAAAAGCAGGTGAATTAAGTCCAACTCTAAGATTGGAGTATGCCCCTTGTTAATATTGAAAGTAAAAATAAATACCCCTAGACTTAACAATTTCAACTTGGTTTCCGGGTTGAGAATTTTGTATTTTTTTCGATAGATTTTGCAAGAGGTGAAAATCAAATCGATTGAAGTGTCTATAGCCGTATAGGTATAATGGTATACATAGTATGTAACATGATACTGATAGTGCAATCTGTAACTAAAGTTCAATCTATAGTGTGGTGTGTGCACGGAAACACTGTGGATTGATGTGGCGAAGCGGGGAGGAGTGGGAGAATCATCAGTAAACTGCGCCAATTAGCACTAGTCACAGTCCTCTGTCCAGCGGCACTAGCAGTAGCACTCCCCCCTCTCCCCCATGAGCATGCAAAGTTAAATCATGAATGGAATCAAAGATTGCCCACTTACGCTTAAATTCTCTTTGTCTCTCTTAAGACCCATCTGGGGTCTCTCTATCTCTCTCCATCTGGCCACATGGTGTTGACTTTATAAAGCGAAAATAGGTCTGAGGCAGTGAACCTAATACAAAATAAAATTATTCAATAAAGAAGGAAAAAAGGGGGACAGTTGTGAGGCATTGACTTTAACCAAGAGTTAACTTTGTGTGGATTCCACTATAGATCTAGATGAGTAGATCTACCCATCAAACAATTATCAATATATGGCTGCATCCAGTACATATATATTCGAATGAAATTGAGTGAAGAAAACAAATTTTGAGGAGTTAACATGTATATAGAGCAATAGTACAAATGGAAAAATGGAAACAAAACCATTAAATCTAGATTTATCTTCAGTATCACTATCACTGTCTGTTTCACTAGACCCATTGCTTTCAGAACTTAAGTGAAAAGTATTGTTATTGCCCAGGGACAATCCGGTGATAGGCCTAATGATTCCTTTGAAATTGTTTTGGATACTGATTTTTTGCTGGCTGTGGTAGCATTGAGCTGGCAGTCTATGGTACAGACTACCTTAGCTTGTCTTGCTTTGTCCCTAGAGTCTCGCGCCATATATGCTTGGTGGCCGACCCTGTCCTTCTATTTATTACTTTATTCCACAATAGGCCCTGTTCCCTGTTTGCCTTTAGGGACAATTGAGGGATAGGGAATTGGGCCCATCGCAATATAGTTGTTGAGCAACACAGGTTTACACATAACCAACTAGAAACGCTAAGTTACATAATGTCCTCTTATCAGCGGAAAAGGGGCTTGATTCTTTTTAGGGGGAAAAGTGAGATGATTTGACAGGTTTGAGGTGAATTTTAATTTTTATTGGACCCATTGTGACTGTCGGAGTACTAATATAGCGACCTGTTTGCACGCAACTGACTAGGAAATCTACAGAAAAATGCCCTCTTTTTGGGGTGCCTTTTCTTAACTGTGATGTTGTATTTGATTGCATGTGTTTTTTACAATGTGGTAAGAATCTATTAATTTAATGTCAGTATAGGCAAGGTGGATTTTGCATGCTCCGTACCCAGGGAAATTGAAGTCTAGAAAATCTTGAAATTCTAGCCCAGATTCCTAGTTTTCTAGTCATAGATGTGGTTTCAAAAACTTTCTTAAAAATTCTAAAGCTACTCAACATACTACATAGTCATTGATTAGTCAAGATTCTAGATATTATAAACATAACATTTAGATCTAGATGTAATCTAGAACCTTGTAGACCTGTACAAACAGTATATTTAAATTTGATTTTATGAAAATTTTATGTGGATCTAATAGAAGATCAAGAGTATTATTTGTTTAAAGAGATCTTTATATATATACGATATTATAGATCTGGGCTACTTTCTGCAAAAAAAAAATCAAACCATGAAAAGGCTAACTAAGTCTAATGCTTGTATTTCACCAGGTCACTTGATCCTGTTTAAAAAAAGCTCCACTGATAAAAAGCAACCTTGTAAATGTTCCAAAAGATGTGGACCATGCAATAGGTCTGCCAGAAGCTGCCAAATATTCAAGGCTTGAGTGGGAGCATTTTAAATCAGTGGCTGTCTTGAGAATCTGGCATTTCAGGCACATGCGATCAAGGATTGATTTCTTATTAGTGAGATGAAGAGGTCAAAGAATGATCATATCCGCTCTACAATCAGCCGTTATTTCAAAAGAAGACAATTTACGGTGAGTGATTAGCAGGATGCACTCTCGCAGGACAAGAGCAAAGCACTGTACCTCCAAAAATCATATTTTCTTTTTTTTTTTTTTACATCTTAAGGCTTAATTAACAATATATGTGCTTTTTTCTGTTTTCAAAACGGAAATCGATCTATCTTTATCAGAAATAGCATCTATTGTAAAAACAACATAATGGACATATATCCAAGTAGGTTTCCCAAAGGCAAACCGGGGTGAATCCTGAGCTACATATAATATGTCACTTTGACTTTGGGCAAATAGATACATGATAAGTTTTCTTCAAGGTCATGGTAGGTGGTTGGAAAAGGCAAAACAGCTTGTCCTTGAATAGGGCGCAGTTAAAAATTATTTTTAGAATCAGTTTCCAATCAAACTAAAATTCAGATGAATACACACAACAACTTTTTTGCTCACATTCCGCAATTTCCAGCCCGTGCACATTTTAAAGTTTTTGTCGTTTCTACCCAATATAGAAAAAGTTGAGATATGTCGCTTTACCTTTGGAAGGCAGAGTAGTTTAGGCTACCTTTTTGGTCAGCTATGAATTGTATACTATGCTGCACTATTGTAATCAGAAGTGGTATTGTTCTGGTTAAATTTATGGTCTACAGAAAACTAGCCGCTCCTCATGTAGGTTAAAACAGAAAGCTGAAGATAAATACACTGTATTTTTCCTACTTCTCCCTGAAATGGGCCTCATGTGATAATACTCAGTCTTTTTGTTGTTTTTTTTTCTTCTTTCAAACAGATTCATTTAGAGAAAGGATACGAAATATTTGTTAAATTTGCCTAGAAAGTTACATTTACAGACTAATTAAAGAATTTATAAATTTTGCTTGCCATGGAACTTGCAATATCAGAATATTTAGAAGTATAAATGTCGCTGTAGCGTTACTTCCAGCTGTAAGTGATATAAGTTGTAAGTGATTCAAGTAAAAGTTATAAATTGTTTACTTTTAAAACTATTTAACTATTATAATGGCACCTTTATCTCTTAAATAAAACAAAACAACCAAAATCTTTTTTTTTCTTTTTATTTGCTGGCCTTTTTAATATTAGAACTGTAAAAATATCATCTTTTTCTCTAAAAAAAAAAAACAACTTTCCAATCAATCTTTGACGAATTGTCTTCTTCATTTCTTTTATCACTGGATGCACACTGCAGGACATTGAAATGCCGTCTAGGAAAGATACTCGTCACAGGTACACCATCTCGGACATCGCAGTACGCAGACAAACGCGGTCTCGTACCAGCGTGGAGAACACCCTGACCATGACAAGCATCTCGGGAGATGCTACTGCGTTTGATCAACAGTTTACACGGTGAGATTAGAACTAGACAGGTTGCCCTAAGGATAGATTTTAATGATGATTGTTATTGTATGTATTCAGCTTTACTAAGCCATGAGGGAAACAGGTTACCCACAGATAGTTTTTGGTGATGATGATCCGGTTATATGCACAGTAGAATCCTTTATAAATATAATGGGTATTCTAGGGACTGCAACAATCATTTTGGCTTAAACCAGTAATTTTTTATCTCTTATCAGTTGAACGCTTTTCTCCCCAAGTAAGTTTTGTCTGAGCGACTTCCCCCTCCCCCCAAAAATTTGTAGATCTACATTAAGATTGCCATTGTTGAAAACAGAAGTACATGTAGTAGTAGTTATAAAAAAAAAAGAAAATGAACCAAAGACCGGGTTTATATTAACCCAACGTTTTATCTTAAACAGGGTTTATATTAAGTAGACTCCACTGTATTTTATTTAAGGTGGGTTTACTCTGTAAATATGAAAACGCAAAATCAGAAGCATATTTTGTGGGTGGAATCTGAACACAATTTTCTTGACGGATTTGGCCCACCTTGATTTTCATGGAACTCTTACAAGATGCAAAGAAAGAAGTGAAACCAAGTTTAGGTCATGCCTAGATCTAGGTCTGATTTAGCGCTGAACCTTTTATGTCTACTACATCTGAATCTAAAGGTCGATTTGCACCTTTCTGAAATGGCATGCAAAATCAGAATGAAAATCAGAACGCATCTGTAGAGCTCTCAAACAAGTGGATTATCCCTGGAAATTCCATTCTGCTCTGATTTTTCTGTAGATTCCCACCCTAAATCTGCAACTAGTAAGTGGCATTTCCTTTTTATATGTGGATGTCAAAAGCAAAGCGATTCATCAGCGAAGGAACCGCCATTTTGATGGAAAACAATTAAGGTTCTAGATCTATGTCTATCCCACAATCCATTACACATTCTGATTCCCCCAAAAATTTAGAAATCTTTCAAGATGCAGTTTTCGGGTGAAAATCTTCCGGAAAATTAGAACAGAATGGAGTTTCGTTTGATAGTCTACTTGTTTGAATGCCCTAAGTAGTAAAATTCCGTTCTATTTTTCATGATGAAAATCAGAAGCATATTTTGTGGGTGGAATCTGAACACAATTTTCTTGACGGATTTGGCCCACCTTGATTTTCATGGAACTCTTACAAGATGCAAAGAAAGAAGTGAAACCAAGTTTAGGTCATGCCTAGATCTAGGTCTGATGTAGCGCTGAACCTTTTATGTCATTTCAGAAATGTGTTATTCTAGTATTAGAACATCCTCCTCTCAACTGACATATGCAGAGAAGCAAAGGTGCAAAAATGTTATGAACCAGTAATACCTCTGCATAGATTCTGGGATGACAGCTTTGTCTACTAAGTGTTGAAATATGAGGGAAAAAAGCAACCATGAATCTTTATGAAACTGAAGGAAAACCCTCTACAGGCCAAAAAAATATGAAGCGGAAAAAAAATATGTTTATACTTATATAGTCTCCCCTCAAGACTGTACATATTTCCCCAGGCAGGCCAATACATTCCAAAGCAAATTCAATTATATATAAAAGCATTGCAGTATGGCTGCCTGTTAGGTGCTCAACTACTGTCATTCCACAAATTTCAAACACTGCCATTAGATAGGTATCTATTTTACAGGTGGGTGGACTGAGGAAAATGTGGATAAAATTCTTTCCACAGGCAATTTCAGAATGAGCCGTGGTTGGGAATCAAACCTGCAACCACCTGATCGTGAGTTCGATGCACAAACTATTGAGCCAAGCTTCGAACTCAAAAAATTTCAAATTATGATTTGGAGGTCTTCACTGTAGAAAAGGATTTATAAAGCAGTAGGCTATATATGTATTGCTGGTGCTATAAATTCAAGCTTCATTATTTTGTATTAAAAACTTCCTTTTCTCTTTCTGGCCAGATTAAAGACATTTATCAGCTCGGCAGTGCTGCCATACAGAAATCAGCTAGAGGCTCTACTGTTTCCAATGTTTGCATGTGTTTATCTTGAAATGCTATGCAATGGACAAAAAGTACCAGGTTTGACTCTCACAAGTATTATGTTGTTGTTTTTTTTTTTAATTTTCTTATAGTATATAGCACCTTTCAGATTTCATCAAGTGTTTGCTTCTTTTTTTTTTTCATGAATTTGGGATTTCAGCCCAAAATGTTTATTAATTTAGAAAAAAGAAACCCCAGCCCTAATTCCACTCCTGCTTGTAGGTCACCTCTCAGAATCATAAAGAGGTTCTACTCCCGCCGCTGTAGGCCTATTTAAGAGTTGTACTTTATGTTTCTCTGTAGCTCTGTTCATAAAAATGAAAAGTTATTTCTTTAAAAAAGTTGTAGTACTTAATAAGACTGAAAGTCTTATTTCATGTTTAGGTTTTTTCCATTTGGTCAATTACCTGCCTATGTAGCACAATGAGGGAAGGTAGAAGATAAATTTTCACAAAGGACGCACTGTTTATTTTGCATTTCATATGACCGCCATGCTTTGCAACTCAAAAAGAATGCCATTTCTATACCATTTTCCTTTTTTTTCCTCATTATTTTGATTCTTAACTTACATTTAAAGAATGATTGATTCATTCATGTCACTGGTTTGTGTGATTTCTCGTTTTTCTATTTTGCTGTATGTATATATGTTCATGAAGGCCTACGCTACAACATAGCTTATGGATTTTCAGTTGTGTCCAGTAGAAATGAGTGGCATCCCTGATACAAAACGAGAACAAAATAATGGGGCTGACCAAAATGTTAGTACGGTTACAGGATGATTGATATAATACCAGTCTCTTCCACCTGTTTAAGTGACACGATAGGAAAAATATGTTATACAATTTGAGTAAAAGGGTCTTAGAATACTTTTGATGCATAATTCTGCACCAATAACAATGGTCACATGACTGTGTAGCGTAGATATAGGTTAGCCTTATAATCATTAAGACACAGTGTGTTTTCTTTGCTTTGCTTAGCATACAAGTTCCATGAGCGTCATTGCGAAACGTTCCGAGAGGAGCATCATCAGCCTTTCCTCAAACTTCTTAAAAAGTTGGAAACCAAGAGCGAGGTTATGAGCGACAGATCGGTGATAGAGTTCAGGTGGGTTTTGTCGAGATTTGCATAATTTATTCACATTCTACTGATCAGAGTTACATAGGATGAAATGCGTCATAAACTTTTAGCATAATTATGCCAATAAAAATCGGAGCTATATTTTGCCTTTATGTTGTACAAAATTCCAATTTTCTCAGTTTGACCTTCAGGACAGCTTGACTCATTTGAAGAGATTAATGCTACATATAAATATCGTTTACTGATTATTAGTTTTGACTTTTTTCTTGCAACCACAGTAAATCAGTCACATGTCTCAATTTTTTTTGTATTACAAAACATTATTTTGAACAATATATTTTTTAAAGGAGTTTCCAAATGATAAAAAATTCATGAGGCTATCAAAAGTTTGTGAGAAGATGCTAAAACTGCTCTTGATTTGAAAATGTTGATGGTGGAACAGGAATAAATTTGCTTTGAAAGGGTATTATCTTATTGGTAAAGTCTCTTGACATACGGAATGGATTCAAGCTGGTTGTGAGCCAAATGTCATGTTCTGCCGAAAGTTCTTACAACTAATACAAGTTTTGATATTTTACTGCATCTAAAAAAACTAACCATGGGATGCTAAAAAAGGAAAAGAAAATCTTTGGTTTCCAATTTTAAAGTCTCACTTTGACATTTTTTTTTTGTTTTTTGTTGTTTAAATTTCCGTTAAAGTGCCATATTTGTTAATGTTGCATAGCTAATGGAACATGTTTCTCTTAATTTTATTTTTCAGGGACAATCGCACAATTTTGAATGTTGATCAAGACACACTGGACTATCTCTTGCGTTTTCTGAAGGTCAGTGTATCTTTTTTTTTTTAAATGCATATACTCTGGCTTTACCTATCCCCCTCTTCCCCCCTCTCTCATAGAGCCTAAATATTATCACTAAATTGCGCTGATTTAAAAAACAAAACTAGTGTCCACCCCAGTTACATGTATGACTGAGGCTAAAACCGAAATTTCAGGTAGGGAATCACGAAAAAACTTTTACCTCCCGTCATTATGCGGTTAGCCAGATCCCACAGTAGTATTTCTTTTTTTTATCATTTGCAGTAAAGAAGTGAGAAGTGCTTGATCAAGTTCAGTGAGACAGTGAGATAAATTTATTAAGATGAGAACAGCTGTAGCGC
The DNA here is from genome assembly GCA_019649035.1 of Elysia marginata. Taxonomy (NCBI): domain Eukaryota; kingdom Metazoa; phylum Mollusca; class Gastropoda; family Plakobranchidae; genus Elysia; species Elysia marginata. The sequence goes on along the minus strand of BMAT01005454.1, from coordinate 179,378 downwards.
ATCAATATTGACAATAGCAGGGTCTCAAGTACGCATCCCAAGCTAAAGTACCAGTAATCAGAACACCCAGTACATGTGTACTCATGAGACAAAGCATTCGATCTTCTCAAGACGTTACATAACTGAAATTATGAACATTCTTGAAACAGAAACAGCACCAGGATTTAATATTATGTACATGAACAATAGGTCCAGCAACTTGTAGGCTTAATGGGTGCATTTGGCCTCCCCCACTCCCATTTAAGGTAAAAAAAAGTGACAAGTAACATTTTTACATGTGTCTGAGGGAAATATGAGGAAAAAATCAACATTTGACATTTCAAGGATCAAAGAACTCTAGGAAACTAGAATCAGTAACGTTATAACTTATATATATGAATAAATTGGCTTTATTATTGATTTCTTCTTTCTTTCTCCCTTCAGACAGAAGACAATATGTTAATACTGCAGGTCTTCAATCAGTTTATCCAAACTAACGGTGAGTCAAATAAAGTGCGCAGGCTTTTGTTAACAGCAAGAACTTGTGTGGGTTGCAAGCGTTCTTTCTTGTTCTAAAGTCTGGATATATGTGTGTCAAGATCTTTGAATACATTCTGGAATCTTGGTGTAAAGTATAGCTCTAGATTTTTTAGACCAAGCTCAAACGCTTTAGGCAGGAATAAAAATTTCAGGGCATCCTTGTGGCATTCTTGTTTGCTCAAGATGAAGGACTTTGTTTACAAATTCAGTATTTGTAGGGGATGGCTTAAATGATAGCATCATTTTTGTACTTGATATTATTTAACCTTTTTAGTCTTTCAAAATATTTTCACTTAAGCAGTGCCTCCTCGGGCCTCAAAAAAGAAATTGCCCTTTTTAAAGTTTGCATGCTGCTGGTAAAGTAGGCCTACTGGTCATGAAAAGAAAATTTTTAAAATTGGGAATGTTTTCAAAGAGAGGGAGATAGGGAAAGAGTGTGTTTTACGCTTGTCAATAATTTTTTTTCTTTGTTTCATTTTTTAACATGTATGTAACATGCAAATGTGAAAACAAATTTGCTACAAGACAAATATTTTTTTTTCATCCTATCTTATCTCAAAATAAAATGATTAAAATATTTTTTTGTTTTCTTTCTGTTTCCTCCCTGGAATCCCCAAACAGTGAAAGGCGCTCTGCTGAACGGCAACATTGAGTTAAATGCTATGCCTGAAGTGAAAGAGGAAGCTGGTAGTGATGCTGTGCTGGCGTCGTTGTCATCGCAGGCAGCCCCACAAGGCAGCCAGGACAAGGGGTCGGGGCAATCACTGGAGGAAGAACTCACGTCTGCCATCAAAGCTGTCCGTGATTTACCCCCGAGCCTTCCTTCCATCTGCTTCTTCACCTTCTTAAACACCTACCAAGGGTGAGCAGTAGGGGAGAGGTCATCGCAGTTTTGATTGGCTTATTTGTATTTGTCTAGCCAGTCTAAATGAGTTGGTCCGCAAAGATTTTGATCCGACAAAAATTCTGTTCTATTTATCTTTCACTCTTTTTCACTGTATATATTAAATCAACAAAAGTTCTGCTTATAATTATATTTTCCAAAATTTTTGGATAATGATATAATTCTGGACCCTCATAAAATGGTAATCTTTAAAATATCAAAGTCTTGTAATAAATTGCAACATCTGACATTCTCAAACAGGTTGAGAAATATTTGTCTTGCAACCAGTCAAAATGAGTCTTAAGTCAAAAATTGGAAGTAATTAAGTTTTGGTATCACAGAAAAGCTCTTTTTCTCTACCTTCAAATACAACAAATGGAAAAGAGCTAGCTATCTTTCTTTTGTGTGAAATTATAGCCGTTTAAAGTGGGCAGGGTTAATTACAAAATGGGGAGAAAATTGCATTTAAAGTTTGGACAACTCCAAAGTCCTTAGCAACCATGCCACTTAAAATATAACACATAAAACATGAAACTTCATCGGCAATTCATGAAAAAAAAAAAACACTTCTGTGAGTGAGAGGTTGAAGGAGGGCAATTTTGCTAAGGAGATGTTTATACTAAGCCTAACATGATTTGGAGTAAACAATCTGCAAGGGAACAATAAGAAAACCAGCAACGATTATGAACTTCGATTTAAGTGAATTTAACTTTGCTAACTTTGATTTATGGGCAAGGGTGCCAGTTTTCCAGGCTGTCCCGGAATTCCGGGTTTTACAGATCTTTCCTCCAAGATTTCCGGAAAATTTCCGTGCGGGAATAATTTTTTTGTGCTGATCAGTTCTGGAGATCAGAAAAAAATATGGGCTAATCAAGGCCTAGTTGCGGAGATGACAATATTATAATTATACCGTAGGCCTAAGCTTACGGTGTAAAGAATTTTTTTCCGCTCAAACAATAATACTATAGTCTGACCCTAAGTCACTCACACTCACACAAGTAAGCGTTGCCAGGAAAGAAAACAAGCATAGCAGCGTTTCCACGATCCGCGGAGCTATGATGTAGGACTAGGAGCCGCACACGCATACATAGTAAAAATCCGCAAGTGTCGTTTCTAACATATATCTCAATCCAGTCAGCTAAGCTTAAAGTTCACGTTTCTACATAAGAGTCTGTATCTACTACCATACTTTATGACAGTCAATTTGTACGCTTGCCACCTTTTGCTCTTCAAAGTTTAAGATACACACACATGCACAAATACATGTACATATAGCATACTTTAGTAGATGACCAATGCGACGACCGTGCCAACCTGTTTTCCAAGAAAAAAACATCAGGAAACTGAAACTGAAACAAAACTTCATACATGGTTTTAGTCTCAAAACGCTGTTTACCTGCTTTTCCCTTCCACTCTGCTGCGCCCTTTATCTTCTTTCTTCGCCGTTGATCGTTTTCAGTTGTCCTTTTCAAATTTATACCCTCACTTGTTCAATCCCTTCTTTCTTTCTCCTCCAAAAATGGCAAAATCCCCTTTTCCTGGATGCTCCTCTCTATCTTGGACTTTTTGTCTGTCCCTTCCCTCTGCGTACCTCTGGGTCCTGAGACTTCTAGATCTAGTTTTACATTACTTTTTTCTTCTACTTGTCTCTCTCTCTCTCACTTTGATTTTTTTTACATGCCTGCTACCTCTCTGTCCCTCTCCTGTACGCATTTCTGGATAGGCCT